>JASANA010009368.1:0-23330 GCA_030248095.1 Ptycholaimellus sp. GST1_10 | reverse complement strand
GATTCAAACGGGCGGCTCTTTTCGGGTCTTATGCAGCCAGTCTCGCGTAGAGCTTTCTCTCCCAGCCGTCCTTGCCACTCGTTGTCAGTTATGAAAAAACACGCTTGACCAAATACTCACAAAACCACGACGCAGTCCCACATGGAGCCGTCCATCGTCTTCCGCCGGGAGGACTAGAACGTGGACTCCACCAAGGGCATCAGGCACCGCTTCATCACCGTCTGCAACGGCAGCAGCGACAAGTTCAAGGACGGCGGCTTCAGCAATGGCTCCAGTCACCTCCTACACCTCGCCCTCATTCATCATCCTCTCCAGCTTCGGGAACGCGTTGGTGGTGATTCTAGAGCCAAACGAGGCCTAGATCACCATTTCTTTGCGGTGTGTGCTTTGAGTCTTTTGTGGGGTCTCTTGTGGTGCCTGGTGAGTTCCAGCGGAGCAACGGCCCAGCGGAGCATCTTCAGTGCCTTCCACACCCTCATCAGCTACAAGTACATGCGCTTCACGGACTCGGAGGTCGGCTACAGCGACGGCACCTGCGGCATCAGCTACCAGAGCGTCTCCTGCAGCTTCGGCGCCTACCAGTCCACCCTCTCTCTCCTCATCCCTCACCTTTTGACCTCCCAACCCAGCCTCTAGCGATTTTCTTTTGCAAAAGGCACTCCCACTTTCTTCCGCCCAACCTTCCAGAAATTTCCAGCCCAGTGCGTTGGTGACGTCACCGCGCGCAAAGCTGCCCAAAACTCCCCCCACACCCCCCAGTGCCTAGAAGTAGGTACTCAACAGCCCTCCTTAGGGCTTCAGAAACAAAGTTCCCCCAAAGGCCCTCCTAAGGGCTGAAGCTCAAGTACCAGAAGAAGATGGCCGACAATGTCCAGCCCCGCAGCGCCTACCAGTTCCGCGGCAACTGTGACCCGGCGTGCGAGCTGGGCAACTGGCGACGGGATCGCCAACACAGCGCCAACAAGGTCCTCTGCCACAACTGCGGCACCACCGTCTGTCGCCACGGCTTTGACGACGCCTTCATGCCCCCGGGCTCCGCCAGCATGGACGTCTGGAACGCCCTCCTGGAGGCCACCAATGCGGTGGTGGAAGCGCACCGGGCCCACCCACGGATCACCTGCCACACATGCCTAGATGACAACGGCGCCTACGTGCACAGCCTTCGCACCCAGCTCACAGCCCTCGGCATCTGGGAGGAGGAGGAGGGATTCCGCGTCAACTATCAACCGGTTCTCCACCTTCACCACACTCAGGCCAGGCTGGAGGCGGAGCAAGGGGACGAGCTGGTGGGAGAGAGCGAGGATGAGGAAGAGAGCGGGGAGGAGGACGGAGAGGCGGGGGAAGAGCGACGGCTCGGACTCCAGCCGCAACTCCATCCACCCCAGCATCCAGAACCTCAAGAACCAGAAGCAGCGCGGCAGGAAGAGGAAGGGGGGCCAGGGCCAGCCAGGCCACTGGCGATGGGAGGAGGAGAAGGGCGCGCAGAGGGGAGAGCGGAGGCGGCCAGGCAGCGACGGCTGCAGGCCGAGCAGGAGCTGGAGGAGGCGCGGGAGGAACGGCGCCAGGCCGGCCTCCCCAGCCTGGACAGCAGCTTCGCCAGCTTCGGCACCGCCCGCCAGGAGGCCCCGCACCGACCACGGCACCCTCCACCACCTCCACCGGCACCATCCACAGCAAACGAGCTAGCAGATGCACTCCGTCCACTCATTCAAGTACTCAGCGATACAATCGGGTCTCAGCACCGCTACGGTAGCCGCGAGAACCTTTCCCGCCCCAAGCTCACCAAGCTCACGCCCAATCTCACGCCCTTCGACGGGAAGGACCTCAGCAAGTACAGGCGATGGAGAGAGGAGTTCCAGTACCTGATCGTGGACCACCCCAGCCTCAACGACAACGCCAAGTTCCACTACCTCCTCAGCGCCGTCAAGGACTCCGCCCTCGCCAAGGTCTCCCACCTCAGCTCAGCGGACCCAGGGGCCTGGGTGGAAGCGGACAGGATCCTGGAAGAAACGTACGGGGACGCGGACACCTGCAAGTCCGTCCTCTACCAGAAGCTCGCCAGCCTGCGCCACTACAAGGACCACGAGCTCAACGCCTACTATGACGAGGTGGCGGTGATCGTGGCCGAGCTGAAGCGCCAGGGCGCCGGGGACCTGAACGAGGTCGTGTACCAGCTCATCCCATGCCTTCCCTACTCCTACCAGCAACGGCTATGGCGGCATCGGCTGGAGCAACGGCTCCTGCCCACACCGCCCATGGAGGAGTACCTGCGATGGCTGCGAATGGAGATCCAGATCGCCGGGCCCCAGCCTCGCAAGGAGGACAAGGACACCGGCGTCGGGAAGAGCAAGGGAGCCAAGGGCGGCGCGCAGCCCAGTTCCAGTCCCTCACAGCCCTACTCACACGTCTCCTTCCTCACAGCGGGTGGGGAGGAAGGTGGAGCGGGAAAGCAGGACGGCAAGGGCAAGAAGAAAGAGGAGGCGGGGAGCAGTGGGAAGAGCGCCAAGAACGCCTGCCTCTACTGCCAAAAGGAGCATTGGGCCTACAACTGCAACCAGTACAAGGACCCTGAAGACCAGGCGCAAGCGGGCGGAGGAGCTGAGGCTCTGCTACAACTGTCTCTCATCCAAGCACCGAGTCGGCGAGTGCAAGAGCAACTCCAAGTGCAAGAAGTGCGGCAAGAAGCACCACACGAGCCTGCACGAGGACAGGGAGGAGAAGGAGCAGCCGGCGGACAAGGAGGCCACCAGCAACGCGACGGCGTGCAGCGGGAAGGCCAGCATCGACGGCGAGATCACAGTCCTGCCCTACTTCAAGTCCTACGCCTACAACCCAGTGGGGAAGGAGGTGAAGGAGCTGGTGGTGCTGTTGGACGGGTGTTCGGATGTCAGCTGGATCGACGGCGACGTCGCCAAGGAGCTCAACCTCAAACAGGGCCCACACTTCTTCGTGAACGTAAGCACTAGCCAGACGGAGGAGAAGAGGAGACGGAAGACCTGCGAGGTGGAGCTGGAGCTGCGACGCACGGACGGGAACTGGCTCAGCTTCAAGGCCCGCACCACGCCGGTGGTCACGGGGACCCTCTACGTCGGTGGCTACAAACTCACCAACGGCAACTGCAAGAAGCTCACCTTCACCAACAGCCCCCCTGCAACGGCATCGGAGCTCAAGGTGGACGTCCTGCTCGGCGCCAACTACCTGGAGGAGATCACGGGGCCTGCAGCGGCGGAGACCCGGGCACTCAGCAGCAGCCTCTCGGTGGTCCACTCGCCCTTCGGGGCAATCCTCAAGGGGCGCCTGGAGGACGGGGACTACGAGGTCACCAGCGGCTACGCCTGCGGACAGCACATCAGCTGCTTCGCTCAGACGGAGGACGAGAACCTGGCAGACGCGGTCAACGGACTGACAAGCCTCGACACACTCGCCTTCGACAGCAAGGAGGTGGACAAGAGGACGCTGGAGCTGTACGGGAACCTGCGCAGGGACAAGGACGGGCGGTTCATCGTTCGCCTGCCCTTCAAGGACGATGCCTCCGCACTCACCAGCAACTTCAGAGCCGCCTTCGCTAGGACCAAGAAAGTCCATGACAAGATGAGCCAGGAAGAGAGGAAGGAGTACTACCAGGAGTTCGCCAAGCACCTGGAGAACGGGTTTCTGGAAGAGGTGAAGGAGGCGGCGCCGACGGGGGCCCTGGTGCATCACCTCAGCCACTTCCGCGTGGCCAAGGAGGACTCCGCTACGACCAAGATCCGACCTGTCGTCAACGCCAGCGCCAAGGGGGCCAGCGGGTGCAGCCTGAACGATCTCCTGGAGACGGGCCCGGACATGCTCACCGACCTACTCAGCCTACAGCTATGCCTGCGGGTGTACAAGCACGTGTTCCTGGCGGACGTGAAGAAGGCGTTCTACCAGATCCGCATCGAGGACTGCGACCGCGACGCCGTCCGCATCATCCTCCCCAAGGACATCAGCCAGGATCTCTCCTCTTCAAACTTTCAAGTCTTTCGCTTCACCAGTCTCATCATGGGGTCGACGGCAAGCCCGTGGGTGCTGCTAGCGTGCATCAAGTACCTGGCGGAGGCGGAGGCAGAGCGACAGGAGGCGGGGAAGGCGAACTATGGCATCGCGGCCGAGGACATCCGCTCCATCCCCAACGCCACCTACATGGACAACGTCCTCGGGGTCGCCAACAGCGAGGAGGAGGGCGAGACCAAGGCCATGGACTACCGCACCATCTTTGCCCAGGCCGCTATGGAGCTGCGCGAGTACGCCTCAAGCACCCTAGCCCTACAGCAGCTGCACGAGTTCAAGCACGAGGGGGAGGAGATCAGAGCCCTAGGCCTCGTATGGGGGCTGAAGAGTGATGGTCTGCGCATCGTCCCGCCCAAGCTCGACAAGTACCTGGCCCAGACGGAGTTCAGCAAGCGCGATGTGCTCTCCTGCACCGCCCGCGTCTACGACACCTACGGACACCTCACACCTATCCTCCTGCAGTCCAAGCTCTTCTTCCAGCGACACGCCTTGCGTCTGGCCAGCTGGGAGGAAAAGGTGGAAAAGGAGAGAGGGAAAGAGTTCGCGATACTGGTGAAGGAGATGGCGGGGTTGGGCGAGCGGGAGTTCGAGAGGAAGCTCAAGCTGGAGCGGAAGAAGCCCGTGGACTTCGTGGTCTGCACGGACGCGAGCAACGTTGCCTTCGGCTTCGTCATCTACATCAAGCAGGGCAAGGCCATCGACTTCCTCTACTCCAAAAGCCGTCTCATCAGCCGCAATTCGTCCACGCGCACAACGGTGCCAAGGGCGGAGCTCTGGGGCGCTCTGGCGGGAGCGAGAGCTGCAGACAGGCTACGGGGGCTCCTGCAAGGACACCTACAAGTTCAAGCTCTCCACCTTTTCATGGACAGCAGGGTCGTTTACTGGTGGATCAAGCGGAGCGAGCGGCTGAGCAAGCCGTACGAGCGGAGGCGAGTGGACGAGCTGCTGGGGTACCTGAACAAGGCCAACGTACGCTACATCCGCACCGCCGAGAACCCCGCCGACTTTGCAACAAGGCCCATCTCTGCTCAAGACCTTCATCCTCAACACCTCTTCTACACGGGGCCCAGCTGGCTGGGAGGGGCGGTGGAGGCCTGGCCGGACGAGGCGGCCGAGCTGACAGAGCTGACAGGAGAGCTGGAGCAGGGGACGCCCAGGGGCCTGCTGGTCGGCAAGGAGAGCGCGGGGGAGGCGGAGCAGTGCGGCTTCATCGCCTTCACGAGCACCGACTCCAAGCACTCCAACAGCCTCCCCAAGAAGAAGAAAAAGAAGGGGCTCCAGAAGGGAGCGCCCAAAATCATGCCCACAAAAGAGGCCAAAGAGCCCATAGAAGAGGCCAAAGAGCCCACAGAAGAGACCAAAGAGTCCATAAAAGAGGCACAAAAAGAAAAAGAAAAAGAAGAAGGAGCAAAAGAGGCGCAAAGGCCCACGGTAGATGTACTGGAGCTCTTCTCGGAAAGCAATGTCAAAAGCTACTCGTTTCTCATCCGCGTGATTGCTAGAATGCGAGGGTGGGGCAGAGGAGGAGGCTTGGGGCGAGTTTTGAGTGGAGAGGCAGAGCAGGCGGAGAAGCTGGTCCTCGTCAGTCTCCAGGCCAAGCTCTCCCAGGCCCAGCTGGACTCCTACAATGCCTACCGCGGCGGGGACGGCATCATCCGGGCGCGCGGACGCCTTCAGAACCTCTCTCATCCAGACCCCATCCTCCTACCCAACCACTGGCTCACACGACTACTGCTACGGGACTACCACGAAAAGCTGGCCCATGCCGGGGTCAACTACACTCTCAGCGCCTTCAGGGACCAGTACTGGACGCCACACGGACTCCGGGAGTCCAAGGCTGTCTGCAGCAAGTGCTTCCAGTGCAAGCAGGCCAAGGCCCGCCCCCACCCACCGCCTCAACCAGGACAGCTACCGCGCTCGCGTCTACTCATCCAACATCCTCCCTTCACCTCATTCACGGCGGACCAGTTCGGCCCCGTGGACATCTACGAGAAAGGGGCCAGGCTCAAGCGATGGGTTCTCGTCTGCATCTGCAACACAACACGCTGCGTTCATCTGGAGCTACTCAAGGACTACTCCGCCACAGCCATCGTCCACGCCTTCTACCGTCTTTGGAGTCTCCGAGGGATCTCAGCTGGGCAGATCTACATCGACAACAGCAAAGCCTTCGTGGGGGCAGCTGGCCTGCTGGAAAGGGAGCTCAGGGACCTGCTGGGAGGCGACGGCCTCTGCAAGTTCAGCTTCCACTTCGGCTCCATCAAAGCACCCTGGGAACAAGGCAGCGCAGAGCGACTGGTGAGGGCTGCGAAGGAGGCACTGCGAGTGCTGGCCTGGAAGCGACGCCTGGGAGAGGAGGAGCTCCACACACTGCTGGCTCATCTCACTGCTGTCTTCAACGACCGCCCACTCACCTCCACCAGCGATGACCTCGAGGACCTCACTCCACTCCGGCCTTCCAACCTACTCCATCCCACTCTCAAGCCTCTCCTTCAGCCACACCCACCTCCAATCACCAATCAGGCCAAGGCGCTTCGTCGGCGTCTTCATCTTCAAGTACAAGCTCTGGAGGAGGCCAAGGGGCGATGGGCACGCGAGTACCTGGACTACCTGCGGGAGCGGGACGCAAGGAAGAAGGGGAGGAAGGGGCGAGTGCAGTGGAGGGTCGGGAACCTGGTGCTCTTCGACGACGAGAGCAAGCGGGGCGACTGGCGGCTGCTGCGCATCACCGGCCTCAACTACGGCCCCGACAACGCCATACGCACCGTCTACGCCCGCGACACCAAGGGCACCGTCCACAAGTACCCAACGCGGAAGCTGGTGAACCTGGAGCTGGGCGGGGAGGAGGACGAGCCAGAGACGGGTGCCAGCGACAGAGGGCAGGGGGACGGGGGAGAGGCGAGCGAGCGAGCAGAGCTGCCCGAGCTGTCCCAGGTGCACCGTCTAGTCCAAGGCCGGCCCTACACCTAATTGCTTTCTTTGTATCCCCAATTTTGGCCCAGCTAGCAAGTCTCAGGTCACCCATTCTTTCACTCTCATGCCTAAGCCTACTCTACTCTCTCAATCTTCCAACCCAGCCCCATTCGCTCCTCTGGTCTGGCCAAAGCGTGATACGGGCGCACGCGGCAGGAGTGCCTTTTGCCCCTGCCAAGAGTGTGTCAATCCCGCTCTCCCCGTTACGTGGCTGGCCAGCCAGAGAGGTGAAGGGGAGGGGGAGTGAGGAGGATGGGTGTGGAGGGGCGCAGATGGAGAGCGGAGGTGATGGAGGAGCTGTTGAGAATAGGGA
Organism: Ptycholaimellus sp. GST1_10; assembly: GCA_030248095.1. Taxonomy (NCBI): domain Eukaryota; kingdom Metazoa; phylum Nematoda; class Chromadorea; order Chromadorida; family Chromadoridae; genus Ptycholaimellus; species Ptycholaimellus sp. GST1_10. The sequence goes on along the minus strand of JASANA010009368.1, from coordinate 16,015 downwards.
ATCTCCCATTCCTTCCCCTCCGCATTCCTCATCTTGCCCTCGTCTCACATGCACCCACTTTCTTTCTTTTTTCACTTCTTGTCAGAGTCTTTGGTATACGAGATGTGATCATTCACCTTGTCTTTCATCTGGCATTCGGTTTAGCCCGCTGGGCTTCGCTTTCAGCCATTTTTGGCATCGCTTTGGGCCTTTTGGCTACTTATTCATTGCCTAGATCGGCTTTCATTTGCTAATGCATTAGCTTGAGTATTTCACTGCTTTGGTTTTTGAGCATAGGATTCAGCTCTCTTTTGGTCTCTAAGATTGAGATAGCATAGTTTTGCTGAGGGGAAAAATGTAGCAGTGGATTCAAACGGGCGGCTCTTTTCGGGTCTTATGCAGCCAGTCTCGCGTAGAGCTTTCTCTCCCAGCCATCCTTGCCACTCGTTGTCAGTTATGAAAAAACACGCTTGACCGAATACTCACAAAACCACGACGCAGTCCCACAATATATATATTTATATGCGGACAGACGGACGCAAAAATGGGGTAACTGCTTAAGCTGGCCTTGGCCGCCCGCCGCTTCGGGCAGGGTGCCAGAGCTCCTCCGGCCTCCGGGCACGGGTGCTACGGCCCCTACGCTTCGCCTAGCATGCTTCGCATGCTAGGCTACGCTCCGGGGCCTCCGCACCCATGCCCTCTGGCCTCCGGAGCTCTGACTGCCCTGCCCTTCGCGGCAGGCGGCCTTCGGCCGCGCAAAAATCCTAAATCACTGGTTTTTCAATGGAATTAGCCGATTTTTGGCAGATACGTCCGTCTAAGTAACATTTCGAAGCTGGCAAAAGGAATTTTTGAAATATTTATTATTTTTGATTTATAGTCAAACAACCAAAATCTTGATGTTTCAAAAATTTGAACATGCATAGGTCCCCGGTTTTTTAATGAAATTTGCTGATTTTTGGTATGTACGTCCGTGATAGTAACATCTTGAAGCTGGCAAAAGGAATTTTTGAAATAATTAGTATTTCCTGATAAATGGTCAAAAACCCAAAATCTTGATGTTTCAAAAAAATCGGAACATGCATAATTCATGGTTTTTCACTGAAATCTGTTGAATTTTGGCACGCATTTTCATCTAGGTGGTGTCTTCAGGTGAGGCCGCGCATCTTGGCAACCGCCGAGAATACCTTGTTTGTAAATAATTTGCCTAAATAATTTTTAGCTTCTTCTATTTGAGGAGAGAAAATTTTTCCACTTCCTGGAAATTTCGGGGGGGGGGGGCATTCCCTCCCCTCGAAATCCGTTCGGGGGGGATGTCCCCCTTCCCCCCTCCTAAATCCGCCCTTGCCCTCATCGGATATGGCTGATTTTATCTGAAATCAGCAATAAAAAGAGTTTCAAAAATTGTTTCGGCCTTTTTCTAGGATTTTACGCCATATCGCCCGACATTATGTTTTGGAGAGGTGATGAGGCTTTTTGACGAGCTAAGTGTAAAGCAAAATGGCCTAAGGTTGTGAATTGGAAGAGTGGAAGAGGAACCTGCATGTTGATTTTGACAACGCAGCTGGAGCCCTAGCCAAGATACCAGTGGAGAAAGCAAAACAAGGAGACGTAAAAATCCCGAGCATTTTGATACGCGTCTTGAAAGCATTGAGTTGTTATTCGACACTCGGAAAAGTGCTTTTGCTGAGCGATGCTTTTAGCTGCTTGCACTTGAATCCATTCTTGTGGCATTTATGCCGTGTTTAGGTTTGTTTTTGTCCGTCCAGTTTTTTGCTCTTAAATTATTTTTTTAAACATTTTAGTCTGTTGACATGACAAGCGACACGCAACAGTGAATGCCTGTTTTTATTTTGCCAATGTCCATTTCGCTGTCCGGGTGGGCGGTTTTACAGCTGCATGAAAACTAAACCATAGCTTGCCAGACGAATGAGTTCAATAAAATTTTAATTACGAACGAAAACTGGAAGCGAAAAGAAAAGCAAATCAAACAAAGCGTGTAAGTACTTGCAGCAGAGAGGAAAACGGGTGTCAAATTTCCCTGCGGCAGCCTAGCCCTCTTGTCCCCACTCCAGCGGTGTATCGCACGGAAGTGGTCGACAGGTTTCAAGTGGAGCTCAAACAGCCAGGAGGGCGGAGGCAAAGTTGTGACCAACGCAAGCCCACTTAAGCCTCACCCGCCCTTCTCGCAAAGATGCTCTGTCTCCTCTGTCTCCAACTCTGCCTCTGCCTTCCCGCCGCCGCTGAGCGCTCCAGCAGTCTGGGCAAGTTAGCGCTCGTCCTTCAGGGCTCTAATGGGAAACAATGGGGATATTGGGACGCAGATTCTTTGCTTGGGCGGTGCCGAAAAACGCCGGCTTCTCAGGCCAAGTCCATCCCTACCTTCTGGTGGGCAACCCAAGCCCTCAGGCCACCCAGGCCCTTCTGCTCTTCCCCCAAAGCAGTGCCAATCATCTCCGCCTCACACTGAAGCCCTTCTCTACGCTTAAGGTTTTGATTTCCTCCCTATTTGGGCGCTAATTTCGTCCGATGGCAGAAATCATTGAGCGGGATTTGAAATGAAAAAAGTTGCAGTTGCTTAGTTAGTAGCTCAGAAGCGTAATTTATGCTCTGTTGAGGTGGAAATACCGGCGGATTTGGAGCTGAAGACGGGTAACCTAACAGGGGAGGCTAAGGTTCTACGACTGGCAGCGCTAGACCCTGTCTCTCTCCACGTCTGCTCCGAGGTTCGGATTAGAAACAAATTCTTAGAATGCCTTCACTAGCTAGTTCTCTTGATTAAGAGAGCTTTACTGAGAAGTTCGAAAATTTCAGAAACGTGGTTATTCAAAAATTTTGACCACCCTTTTGTATATTTTTTTCGAAACAAGACACAATTCTAAGACTTTTTGTGGCCTATAAGTGGTCAAAACTCAAAATTCGATTTTTGACGAATTTTTGAATTTACAAAAATGACTAAAAATTTGATGATTCGACCACCATTCGAACCGTCTTGAGGAGAAGAACATTTAGTTTTTTTGATTAACTGTTTATGATCAAGCCTTGCAGCGTTATTCACATAAAACCTCTCTGCAAAGATTTCAAAAATTCGTTTTTTGCAGTTTTGTTAAAAAAATTTCTGATGCGGTAAACGGGACTCATTTTTTCTGAAAATTCTGGTATTTTTAGCTATACCTACCAATTTCCGTCTCCAGAAACCTTGTTCCACGGGAGATATTTGAGTTTGAAAATGAAAATTCCCATTTTGCCCCTATGTAAAAAGGTAAAAATTGGTAGTTACATAGGTAAAATATGGCCAAAAAAAGGCCATTTCTCAGCAATCAAGCCATATTTTGGACCAGGCTTTGTTGGGCTGAGATCAAAACTAAATGGACTAAAACCATGGCCTAATCACGATTCCCAACTCGAACCTTCGATTTTTGAGAAGTGGAATACCCACTCTGGATCTTCTCACAAACCGCCACTTAATTTTCAGAAAAAATGGGTCCCAAAAAGGGGGGGTCAAAATTTTTGGGCAAGGGACTTTTGAAACTCACAATAAAGCTCTCTTAACATCTGTTCATTTCTTGCCGTTCTTTAAGGCGGCGAAAAATAAACAATAAACTGCATAAAATTTAGACAAAAAAGTTTCGAAAGGAATTGACAGAAAACATTGAGTTCTCTGGTGATGGGAGCGCGTACTCGTTTATGGTTCTGCCGGTCCGGCACTGGGGTCGTCGCTACATCGCCCTCACCCCTCCCACCTCCACCAACCCTGCCGATGAAGCTTTCCACAACCACATCATCATCCTGGCTGCATCGCGCCCAGTCACCGTGCGCATTCAGTTGGTCTACTTCTCTCTTCTACGCAATAGATTCATCCCTACATTTTTCACAGCATTTTATAACGCTGGACTTCAAATTGGTTTGCTCAAGTGATGCTGGTGTATTAGTATGAGGAGACTTGAAAGGAGAGAGTCAGAGGAGATGCTGAAGCTGGGAGCCTACGAAGCAGCTTGCCTCGCCTCTCCAGCCGACCTTTCTGGCACCCTCATCACCTCCGGTTACCTCTTCCTTCTTTTATACATCCTCCTCACCCTATTGAACTGACCCTAGGACCGGTTAGGCAAACAGATAGAGTAAGTGAGCTTCTTGTGTTCTGCAGATGCAGAGATCGGAGTGATTTCGGGCAGTCGCTGTGCTTGGCTGGCGGGCGGCACCAGTTGCGATGCACTGGCGGAAATGCTGCCACCTACAGCCTCCTGGGGCACTCAGTTCCCTCTGGTTCCACCCACAGCTTCAAGAATCAGAATGGCTGGGAGTTAGCTGAGGTTGAGGTAAGTTTGGCCGGTGACCTGGCCGGCAGCAGTTTCAAGGCCGTCGCGTCTGCCAACGACACCCTTTTGCTGCTGGACGGCGTGGCCCAGGTCAGTGCTCAGGCAACGCTTGGGGGGGGGGGGGAAACTAGGTGTCAGCCCAATTTTGCAGGTGGTTCTGGGAGAGCGTGAGGCTTACGAGCTGGAGCTGTCCTCTGCCCGCCCCCACTTCATCAACGCCACCAGCCCCGTCCTCCTCGTTCAGCTGGGTCGACACCTGGCAACCAATGGCCTCGCTGACCCACTCATGCTCATCGTCCCACCCATCAGCGCCTATAGCAGCGTTGCTTTTGCCCTACAGCCTTTCCTTTCTTTGCTTGCTTCTTTGGGGTGGCGGCTGGAGACACCAGCCCCGTCCTCCTCGTTCAGCTGGGTCGACACCTGGCAACCAATGGCCTCGCTGACCCACTCATGCTCATCGTCCCACCCATCAGCGCCTATAGCAGCGTTGCTTTTGCCCTACAGCCTTTCCTTTCTTTGCTTGCTTCTTTGGGGTGGCGGCTGGAGACACCAGCCCCGTCCTCCTCGTTCAGCTGGGTCGACACCTGGCAACCAATGGCCTCGCTGACCCACTCATGCTCATCGTCCCACCCATCAGCGCCTATAGCAGCGTTGCTTTTGCCCTACAGCCTTTCCTTTCTTTGCTTGCTTCTTTGGGGTGGCGGCTGGAGACACCAGCCCCGTCCTCCTCGTTCAGCTGGGTCGACACCTGGCAACCAATGGCCTCGCTGACCCACTCATGCTCATCGTCCCACCCATCAGCGCCTATAGCAGCGTTGCTTTTGCCCTACAGCCTTTCCTTTCTTTGCTTGCTTCTTTGGGGTGGCGGCTGGAGACACCAGCCCCGTCCTCCTCGTTCAGCTGGGTCGACACCTGGCAACCAATGGCCTCGCTGACCCACTCATGCTCATCGTCCCACCCATCAGCGCCTATAGCAGCGTTGCTTTTGCCCTACAGCCTTTCCTTTCTTTGCTTGCTTCTTTGGGGTGGCGGCTGGAGACACCAGCCCCGTCCTCCTCGTTCAGCTGGGTCGACACCTGGCAACCAATGGCCTCGCTGACCCACTCATGCTCATCGTCCCACCCATCAGCGCCTATAGCAGCGTTGCTTTTGCCCTACAGCCTTTCCTTTCTTTGCTTGCTTCTTTGGGGTGGCGGCTGGAGACACCAGCCCCGTCCTCCTCGTTCAGCTGGGTCGACACCTGACAACCAATGGCCTCGCTGACCCACTCATGCTCATCGTCCCACCCATCAGCGCCTATAGCAGCGTTGCTTTTGCCCTACAGCCTTTCCTTTCTTTGCTTGCTTCTTTGGGGTGGCGGCTGGAGACACCAGCCCCGTCCTCCTCGTTCAGCTGGGTCGACACCTGGCAACCAATGGCCTCGCTGACCCACTCATGCTCATCGTCCCACCCATCAGCGCCTATAGCAGCGTTGCTTTTGCCCTACAGCCTTTCCTTTCTTTGCTTGCTTCTTTGGGGTGGCGGCTGGAGACACCAGCCCCGTCCTCCTCGTTCAGCTGGGTCGACACCTGGCAACCAATGGCCTCGCTGACCCACTCATGCTCATCGTCCCACCCATCAGCGCCTATAGCAGCGTTGCTTTTGCCCTACAGCCTTTCCTTTCTTTGCTTGCTTCTTTGGGGTGGCGGCTGGAGACACCAGCCCCGTCCTCCTCGTTCAGCTGGGTCGACACCTGGCAACCAATGGCCTCGCTGACCCACTCATGCTCATCGTCCCACCCATCAGCGCCTATAGCAGCGTTGCTTTTGCCCTACAGCCTTTCCTTTCTTTGCTTGCTTCTTTGGGGTGGCGGCTGGAGACACCAGCCCCGTCCTCCTCGTTCAGCTGGGTCGACACCTGGCAACCAATGGCCTCGCTGACCCACTCATGCTCATCGTCCCACCCATCAGCGCCTATAGCAGCGTTGCTTTTGCCCTACAGCCTTTCCTTTCTTTGCTTGCTTCTTTGGGGTGGCGGCTGGAGACACCAGCCCCGTCCTCCTCGTTCAGCTGGGTCGACACCTGGCAACCAATGGCCTCGCTGACCCACTCATGCTCATCGTCCCACCCATCAGCGCCTATAGCAGCGTTGCTTTTGCCCTACAGCCTTTCCTTTCTTTGCTTGCTTATTTGGGGTGGCGGCTGGAGACACCAGCCCCGTCCTCCTCGTTCAGCTGGGTCGACACCTGGCAACCAATGGCCTCGCTGACCCACTCATGCTCATCGTCCCACCCATCAGCGCCTATAGCAGCGTTGCTTTTGCCCTACAGCCTTTCCTTTCTTTGCTTGCTTCTTTGGGGTGGCGGCTGGAGACACCAGCCCCGTCCTCCTCGTTCAGCTGGGTCGACACCTGGCAACCAATGGCCTCGCTGACCCACTCATGCTCATCGTCCCACCCATCAGCGCCTATAGCAGCGTTGCTTTTGCCCTACAGCCTTTCCTTTCTTTGCTTGCTTCTTTGGGGTGGCGGCTGGAGACACCAGCCCCGTCCTCCTCGTTCAGCTGGGTCGACACCTGGCAACCAATGGCCTCGCTGACCCACTCATGCTCATCGTCCCACCCATCAGCGCCTATAGCAGCGTTGCTTTTGCCCTACAGCCTTTCCTTTCTTTGCTTGCTTCTTTGGGGTGGCGGCTGGAGACACCAGCCCCGTCCTCCTCGTTCAGCTGGGTCGACACCTGGCAACCAATGGCCTCGCTGACCCACTCATGCTCATCGTCCCACCCATCAGCGCCTATAGCAGCGTTGCTTTTGCCCTACAGCCTTTCCTTTCTTTGCTTGCTTCTTTGGGGTGGCGGCTGGAGACACCAGCCCCGTCCTCCTCGTTCAGCTGGGTCGACACCTGGCAACCAATGGCCTCGCTGACCCACTCATGCTCATCGTCCCACCCATCAGCGCCTATAGCAGCGTTGCTTTTGCCCTACAGCCTTTCCTTTCTTTGCTTGCTTCTTTGGGGTGGCGGCTGGAGACACCAGCCCCGTCCTCCTCGTTCAGCTGGGTCGACACCTGGCAACCAATGGCCTCGCTGACCCACTCATGCTCATCGTCCCACCCATCAGCGCCTATAGCAGCGTTGCTTTTGCCCTACAGCCTTTCCTTTCTTTGCTTGCTTCTTTGGGGTGGCGGCTGGAGACACCAGCCCCGTCCTCCTCGTTCAGCTGGGTCGACACCTGGCAACCAATGGCCTCGCTGACCCACTCATGCTCATCGTCCCACCCATCAGCGCCTATAGCAGCGTTGCTTTTGCCCTACAGCCTTTCCTTTCTTTGCTTGCTTCTTTGGGGTGGCGGCTGGAGACACCAGCCCCGTCCTCCTCGTTCAGCTGGGTCGACACCTGGCAACCAATGGCCTCGCTGACCCACTCATGCTCATCGTCCCACCCATCAGCGCCTATAGCAGCGTTGCTTTTGCCCTACAGCCTTTCCTTTCTTTGCTTGCTTCTTTGGGGTGGCGGCTGGAGACAAAATAAATAGGCAATGACCATGTGGAAGAGATGAGAAACTGAAGGGACCTCTTGTGTTCAAGACGGCCAGCTCATATCCGGCCAATGAGAGCTCCTACATCAACTTCCTCAACATCATCATTGGCCTGGAAGAACGAAGCCAGCTCCTGCTTGACGGCTACAATATCTCCACTTCTGTCCTCTGGTTCCCCAGTTGGACATCTTCTCATCTATCTTATCTTTCAAACTGGCACCCCAAGCCTCTGATGAATGGATGCAATTTCTAGTTCCAAACAGTCCTTTTGTGGGCTTGGGCATGCCGATCACTGATGGGGAGCATCGGTTGGAGACAGCAGAATCAGCCGTCAGCTTCACCGCCTCCGTCTACAGCTACAGCTATTTCGTTGGCAGCGGCTACCTACTAGCTGCTTCCTACCAAGGTCTCCTCTAGGCTTTAATTTTAGTGCTCACAAACTCTGCCACATGTGCCAAAACAACTCTTTTATCTGGTAAATGATGATTATAAAAACTATTATGTGTGAATTTTTGTCACGTAATTGACTTTCATTTAGGAAGCCCCAAATATTATCCACTGATATATTGGGATTGTGGACCCCCAGTCATTTGCACCGTTTTTCGAGCATTCCGCATATATAATCATAAAAGTGGAAGAAATATCTGGTACCATCGGCAAGCCTAAATTGAATCTCTTTTCTTCCTTCTAAGACATTTGCATTTTGTTTTAGCGCGCAGTTCAGTGGCTCTTTCCATTGCGCGCTAAACCAAAATGCAGGTGGCTCAGCAAATTACCCTAGTAGTGGATCACTTAATGGCGGCAGCCGATAATACCTTGTTGTATAAACATCTGTATACCTTTTTTAGTTAGTCTATACCGAGTTAGTTGGGGCTTGTCTCGTACCAGGAGTAGAAAGTATGCTCCAAACCAAAGAATTTAAACGCGGGACTTAGTACCGTTGTGGGGGGGGTCTAAACCCTTTAGGAAGGGCGAACCCCCATTTGTGGGACTAAGCCCTTTGGGGGGGCGGTTCTTGACATGAGCCTAGATTTATTCGTACTAGGGCTAGGCAGGCAAGGGCGTAGAAGAGGGAAGAAGGAGTGGTTAGCAGGCTGGAAAACAGCCTCTGCTTGAGCCTCTTCCTTCCGCGTCCACTTGGAAGATGCAGGACGGCCCCAAGATGCTTGCAAAGAAGTCGTGGGGAGCTGCGCAATAGTTCTCTGCATTCTCCTATCTCTACTTCAACGAGCTAGCCTCCAAAAGATACCAACCGATTGCAGACGCAGGAATACCCGTGCCTGCCTCATTCCACTCTGAGCCCCAGGGCAGACAGGCTGCAAGATAGCAGGGCAGGGCTGAGAGCAGAAAGAAGAGGGAAAGAGAGCAGAAGAAGAGGGAAAGAGAGAGAATAAGGAGCAGAAGGAGCAGGACCAGTGCCGTCGGAGAGTTTGCTGATCTTGAGGTTGACGGCCTCAGCGGCGATGGCTTTGATGTCAAGGCAGGGGGCGTGCCTGCCTTGTAGCAGTAGGAGCCGTCCTCCTTCGCCACCACGCAGCGAGTCTCCTCCGCTAAAGAGAGAGAATAAGGAACAGAAGGAGCAGGACCAGTGCCGTCGGAGAGTTTGCTGATTTTGAGGTTGACGGCCTCAGCGGCGATGGCTTTGATGTCAAGGCAGGGGGGCGTGCCTGCCTTGTAGCAGTAGGAGCCGTCCTCCTTCGCCACCACGCAGCGAGTCTCCTCCGCTCAAAGACAAGCCCAGTAGGTGTAGCTGGAGGAAGGCATGGATGGAGCTGGAGGAAGGAGGAGTGTAGGAGGAAGGAGGCTGGAGGCTGAAGTGAGGGAGGGAAAAGAGGGCTGACAGGGCAGGGGAGGCTGGACGTAGGTGCTGGGCGGGGGGCACTTGGAGTAGCAGGCCCCAATCCTGGTGCTGCCGCCCTCCATGCTCTGCACGCACATCGGCCCCATGCCTGCGTAGAGGCTCTTGGGAATGGCGCAGTAGTTCTCTGCAACTCCTCTACTCTGTTCCGTTCTCCAGCAAATGCCCTCCCTGTCCAGACCCATGGCGGCGGCAGGGAAGCCGGTGGCCGCCGCGTCCCAGCCCCCGCCATTCGTCCACGCCATGCAGCCTGGGATGAAGGAAGAAGGTTGGGGAGGAAGAGGAGGGGAGGATTGGGAACCCTGGGGCCCGTCCTTGTTGAAGTAGGCCTCCATGGCCACGATCTTGGGATCCATGCAGGCCGCGCTGTCGGCCTCGTAGCAGTAGCTGTCCCCATTTCTCTTGATGCATTGTGGCTCGGGGGCTGAAAGGAGGGCTTGAAGCAGAGAGAGGATAGATGGAAGGAACCTTGTGTGGGCGGGGTGAAGTCATTGAAGTCGGCGCAGAAGACGCCTTCATTTGAGACACCGCCAGAGCCATCCGCCGCCACTTTTATAAAGCCGCCCTCGCTCCAATCGCTTCCCCAGCTCACAAATCATTTTTCAAATATCTTCTTAGACTGTCAACAATTGGGCTGGCCCGGCTAAAGAGGGTGCGGGAGGGAGGAGGCAGGAGGGAACCTATTCTGGATGAGCCAGTAGTCGAGGCCAGTCTCAGCGTCCTTGCCCCAGCCAGCCAGTGCCACGGCGTGGTTGATGCTGAAGGTGCGGGAGGGAGGAGGCAGGAGGGAACCTATTCTGGATGAGCCAGTAGTCGAGGCCAGTCTCAGCGTCCTTGCCCCAGCCAGCCAGTGCCACGGCGTGGTTGATGCTGAAGGTGCGGGAGGGAGGAGGCAGGAGGGAACCTATTCTGGATGAGCCAGTAGTCGAGGCCAGTCTCAGCGTCCTTGCCCCAGCCAGCCAGTGCCACGGCGTGGTTGATGCTGAAGGTGCGGGAGGGAGGAGGCAGGAGGGAACCTATTCTGGATGAGCCAGTAGTCGAGGCCAGTCTCAGCGTCCTTGCCCCAGCCAGCCAGTGCCACGGCGTGGTTGATGCTGAAGGTGCGGGGAGGGAGGAGGCAGGAGGGAACCTATTCTGGATGAGCCAGTAGTCGAGGCCAGTCTCAGCGTCCTTGCCCCAGCCAGCCAGTGCCACGGCGTGGTTGATGCTGAAGGTGCGGGAGGGAGGAGGCAGGAGGGAACCTATTCTGGATGAGCCAGTAGTCGAGGCCAGTCTCAGCGTCCTTGCCCCAGCCAGCCAGTGCCACGGCGTGGTTGATGCTGAAGGTGCGGGAGGGAGGAGGCAGGAGGGAACCTATTCTGGATGAGCCAGTAGTCGAGGCCAGTCTCAGCGTCCTTGCCCCAGCCAGCCAGTGCCACGGCGTGGTTGATGCTGAAGGTGCGGGAGGGAGGAGGCAGGAGGGAACCTATTCTGGATGAGCCAGTAGTCGAGGCCAGTCTCAGCGTCCTTGCCCCAGCCAGCCAGTGCCACGGCGTGGTTGATGCTGAAGGTGCGGGTTCTGTTGCTGTAGATGCCGGATTTGAAGTTGTGCCATTCCTGTCAGAGGGTGTTGCTTGGGCAGGGAGAGCAGCTTGGAAGGTTGAAACCGTGGAGTCGACGCTGATGCCACACATGCCGTACTTCTTGACGGCCTCCTTCGCCTTGCTCCAGGGATGGAAGCCCCAACTGACCGGCTTCCGCTGCTTTGGCACATCCTCTCGGCACGTTCCCTGGCAAAGACTGCTCCGTCTGCGGGGTGGTTGGCAGGAGGAGGAAAGCCTTGGTCGCAGTGTAGGGATAGTCGTGGAGAAAGGCGATGCCCTTGTTCCCGATGTAGGCATAGGCGAAATCGAATGTCCCCCCATTGCATCCCGCGCTGCTCGGGTCACAGTCCACCAGGCTCTGCTGGGACACTGGGACGATGCTCTCCGCCCCAAAGCGCACGCTGTACGCACTCTTCAGCACCGTCGACTGCACTCTTCTTCTCTATTTCCGCCTCAGCCCATTTCCTCCTCTACCGAAGCAAAGGCCCAGCAACTGCCGCAGCTACCCTGGCTGTCCACCGGCGGAGCACCGCCTGGCCCATTCTGACGCACATCCCAGCTTTCCCTGCAACCTCCTCTCCTCCTCCTCTCCTCCTCCTGTCCTCCTCCTCCTCTCCTCCTCCTCCTCTCCTCCTCCTCCTCTCCTCCTCCTCCTGTCCAAAGAAGCCTCCCTGCTCACTCAAGGGCCTGTCGACGCTAGCGATGTTTGCTGGCCTTGCCCTTGGCGAGGGAGGCGCCGTCGGGGCCAAGGATTTCGTTGATCTTGCGTGGACGATTGCGCCAAGCCTTCTTCGTCTCTTCCGTCAGCATCTCTTCCAGCCTATCCTCTGACATCGGGCGGTAGGTGAGGATCTGAGCCGCGAACTCTTCCTCGTCCTCAACTTACGCCCTCTTTCTTCCTCGTCCTCAACTTACGCCCTCTTTCTCTCTTCCGCCTTTTTCTCTCTTCCGCTTTCTTCTTCCATTCTAGCTGCCTCTTAGAACCGCCTAGAATAGAGCAGCCTCTAAGAATAGAGCAGAGCATACCAGGTCGCTGTAGGGTCCTGTGCCCATGATGAAGGTTTTGTCCTTGCGCTGGTTGTGGGCTCTGATCTTGGCCAGGTTCTTCTCAAAGGCCACTTTGCGATGTGCCACTGCCTCGGCGTTTTCGTAGCCCTTGCCCTTCCCTGGACCCCCAAGCACCCCTCTCTCAGCCCTCCCCTCAAAAGAAGGTAGAGATGGCACCTCGGCCGAAAGCAGCCTTCCACTGCTCGAAGTCCTCTTCGGCTGGCCCCCCGCCCTTGCCCCCCACCACCGCCGCCCAGCCCAACAGCAGCAGACCCACACTCACCATCCTACCTGCGATAGAAGAAAGAGCTCGCATTTTTTAGCTTCACACAAATTCTGCCTGGCTCTGCTCTGGGGGCTGGCCTTTTGTGCAGATGGATTATTGGCAATTAAATTTGTCCCACTGAAGTTTGGAGTCTGTCCCACTGAAGTTTTGCGCCGAATTGGCTCTGATGGATGTAGGGGAGCCATTGATTAGCAAACATACTAGCTTAGAAAATTGCTTCATATTTGGAAGATGTAATTAAAGGAAAGGATATTTTGATCTAATTTGGAATTCGGACTGGTCCTATGAAATTTGTAATCAAAACAACCAAATTATTCTGATGGATGTTTGGAAGATGCAATTAACGAAAACAAGCCCTATGAAATTTGTAATCAAAACAACGAAATTAGTTTGATGGATGTAGACGAGCCATTGATTAGCAATTATGCAAGCTTGGAAAATTATGTCATGTTTGGAAGATGTAATTAACGAAAACAAGTATATGGCGCAAAGCGCAATAGGTGACAGCGGAGTGCATCCCCCTTTCACCTTCACCTTCACCTGTAAATTATTCAATATTTTTTGAGGTTATGTGCGTATCAGAGTTGCTGGAAGCCTCACCCATCAGCGCCTATAGGGGACGTCGCTTTTGCCCTACAGCCTTTCCTTTCTTTGCTTGCTTCTTTGGGGTGGCGGCTGGAGACACCAGCCCCGTCCTCCTCGTTCAGCTGGGTCGACACCTGGCAACCAATGGCCTCGCTGACCCACTCATGCTCATCGTCCCACCCATCAGCGCCTATAGCAGCGTTGCTTTTGCCCTACAGCCTTTCCTTTCTTTGCTTGCTTCTTTGGGGTGGCGGCTGGAGACACCAGCCCCGTCCTCCTCGTTCAGCTGGGTCGACACTGCAACCAACGGCCCTCGCTACCCCACTCATGCTCATCGTCCCACCCATCAGCGCCTATAGCAGCGTTGCTTTTGCCCTACAGCCTTTCCTTTCTTTGCTTGCTTCTTTGGGGTGGTGGCTGACAACACCAGCCCCGTCCTCCTCGTTCAGCTGGGTCGACACCTGGCAACCAATGGCCTCGCTGACCCACTCATGCTCATCGTCCCACCCATCAGCGCCTATAGCAGCGTTGCTTTTGCCCTACAGCCTTTCCTTTCTTTGCTTGCTTCTTGTGGGGTGGCGGCTGGAGAACACCAGCCCCGTCCTCCTCGTTCAGCTGGGTCGACACCTGGCAACCAATGGCCTCGCTGACCCGACTCATGCTCATCGTCCCACCCATCAGCGCCTATAGCAGCGTTGCTTTTGCCCTACAGCCTTTCCTTTCTTTGCTTGCTTCTTTGGGGTGGCGGCTGGAGACACCAGCCCCGTCCTCCTCGTTCAGCTGGTCTCGACACCTGGCAACCAATGGCCTCGCTGACCCATCATGTCCATCGTCCCACCCATCAGCGCCTATAGCAGCGTTGCTTTTGCCCTACAGCCTTTCCTTTCTTTGCTTGCTTCTTTGGGCTGCGGGCTGGAGACACCAGCCCCGTCCTCCTCTGAGCTGGGTCGACACCGCACCAATGGCCTCCGCTGACCCACTCATGCTCATCGTCCCACCCATCAGCGCCTATAGCAGCGTTGCTTTTGCCCTACAGCCTTTCCTTTCTTTGCTTGCTTCTTTGGGGGTGGCGGCTGGAGACACCAGCCCCGTCCTCCTCGTTCAGCTGGGTCGACACCTGGCAACCAATGGCCTCGCTGACCCACGCATGCTCATCGTCCCACCCATCAGCGCCTATAGCAGCGTTGCTTTTGCCCTACAGCCTTTCCTTTCTTTGCTTGCTTCTTTGGGGTGGCGGCTGGACAACACCCAGCCCCGTCCTCCTCGTTCAGCTGGGTCGACACCTGGCAACCAATGGCCTCGCTGACCCACGCATGCTCATCGTCCCACCCATCAGCGCCTATAGCAGCGTTGCTTTTGCCCTACAGCCTTTCCTTTCTTTGCTTGCTTCTTTGGGGTGGCGGCTGGAAGACACCAGCCCCGTCCTCCTCGTTCAGCTGGGTCGACACCTGGCAACCAATGGCCTCGCTGACCCACTCAATGCTCGACATCGTCCCACCCATCAGCGCCTATAGCAGCGTCGCTTTTGCCCTACAGCCTTTCCTTTCTTTGCTTGCTTCTTTGGGGGTGGCGGCTGGAGACACCAGCCCCGTCCTCCTCGTTCAGCTGGGTCGACACCTGGCAACCAATGGCCTCGCTGACCCACTCATGCTCATCGTCCCACCCATCAGCGCCTATAGCAGCGTTGCTTTTGCCCTACAGCCTTTCCTTTCTTTGCTTGCTTCGTTGGTGAGGCGGCAGGAGACACCACCCCCGTCCTACACGTTCAGCTTGGTCGACACCATGCAACCAATGGCCTCGCTGACCCACTCATGCTCATCGTCCCACCCATCAGCGCCTATAGCAGCGTTGCTTTTGCCCTACAGCCTTTCCTTTCTTTGCTTGCTTATTTGGGGTGGTGGTTGGAGACACCAGCCCCGTCCTCCTCGTTCAGCTGGGTCGACACCTGGCAACCATTGGGCTCGCTGACCCACTCATGCTCATCGTCCCACCCATCAGCGCCTATAGCAGCGTTGCTTTTGCCCTAGAGCCTTTCCTTTCTTTGCTTGCTTCTTTGGGGTGTGCGGCTGGAGTACACCCAGCCCCGTCCTCCTCGTTCAGCTGGGTCGACAGTTGGCAACCAATGGCCTCGCTGACCCACTCATGCTCATCGTCCCACCCATCAGCGCCTATAGCAGCGTTGCTTTTGCCCTACAGCCTTTCCTTTCTTTGCTTGCTTCTTTGGGGTGGCGGCTGGAGACACCAGCCCCGTCCTCCTCGTCCAGCTGGGTCGACACCTGGCAACCAATGGCCTCGCTGACCCACTCATGCTCATCGTCCCACCCATCAGCGCCTATAGCAGCGTTGCTTTTGCCCTACAGCCTTTCCTTTCTTTGCTTGCTTCTTTGGGTGGCGGCTGGAGACACCAGCCCCGTCCTCCTCGTTCAGCTGGGTCGACACCTGGACCAATGGCCTCGCTGACCCACTCATGCTCATCGTCCCACCCATCGACGCCTATAGCAGCGTTGCTTTTGCCCTACAGCCTTTCCTTTCTTTGCTTGCTTCTTGGGTGGCGGCTGGAGTAACAGGAGCCCCGTCCTCCTCGTTCAGCTGGGTCGACACCTGGCAACCAATGGCCTCGCTGACCCACTCATGCTCATCGTCCCACCCATCAGCGCCTATAGCAGCGTTGCTTTTGCCCTACAGCCTTTCCTTTCTTTGCTTGCTTCTTTGGGGGTGGCGGCTGGAGACACCAGCCCCGTCCTCCTCGTTCAGCTGGGTCGACACCTGGCAACCAATGGCCTCGCTGACCCACTCATGCTCATCGTCCCACCCATCAGCGCCTATAGCAGCGTTGCTTTTGCCCTA
>JASANA010009367.1:0-22132 GCA_030248095.1 Ptycholaimellus sp. GST1_10 | reverse complement strand
CATTGAATAGATGCGGAAAAGAAGAAGAAGAAGAAGAAGGAGAAGGAAAGGAGGGAATTCTGACAAATGGTTTTTTGCATTTTTCACAGTGAAACAAGATAGTTTTGGGCTGAAGTCAAAGGATAAACTATAGTCAATTCTATGTTGCTCTTTCCATTGCAAAAAGAATTTAAACCATCCTGGCAGCTTTCTGTGACGAGCAACAGCCTTATCAAAATTGAGATCTAGCACTAGGATAACCCCTGAAACGTAGACAACTGAGGTCGAAAAAGAGGGGCTGGGCCCTGACACTCCACTAAAGCTCCGTTCGCGCCAGCCAGATAGACGTCGTACAGATTGGGGAAACTCTCTGACCTCACCTCTTTTCTCCTTAAGACTGGAGGAGAAAGAGGGCAAGATTGAGGTGAGCTGGAATTGGAAAGCTCTCTACCTCTTCTCTTTTCTCCTTTTGGCTAGGAGGAGAGAAGAGGCAAGATTGAGCCTCTCAAGTTTGAATAAGACTGAATTTGAGAAAAGAAGTGGTTGTGAAAAGATGAAATTATATGGCCAGAGATCACCTTGCTTCCCATCAGATCCAAGCCCATCAGGGCAAAGGAGTGAAACAGCCAGAACTCGTTTTAGTCAAGAGGGTGATGCTACGCTCCGGGGCCTCCGCACCCATGCCCTCCGGCCCTCGGAGCTCTGGCTGCCCTGCCCTCCCGCGGCAGGTGGCCTTCGGCCGCGCAAAAATGCTAGGGGAAGTCGTCAGTGGGGGGATTCTTTCGAGGAGGGAGTAGTCAGTGGTGGGGGGGGGGCAAACGCCTGGGGGGCATTGTGGGAATGAGCCAAAACTAGATGTCTTACTGGTATTGTTGAGCACATAGTTTGGAGACGGAAAGCCTTTTGGGAGCATGACGATTAGTTCTTCATTACTGCTGTTGAAGGGGAGGGCGACGACCTTCATTAGATCGTTTTCGTAGTACGGTAAGCGGATGGGCTTCCCAAACGTCATCATATCTATCTCCTTCTTTCGGTAGGGACAAGGCCAGACATCGCAGACCATAGGTGGATCTATATTGAAGGTATCCTTCTTGGTTAAATCTAGCGGAAAGGCAATCTTCCAGACGCCCTTCAGTTTCACAGTGAAAGTCTTCTAATTGAGCAGCTTGTTGTAACCTTGAAATAAGCGCGTGCTCTGCCCGCTCGTGGCTGAAACGAGTGCGTAATCTTGCCCTGCTCTCTTTGGAACCCAATCGTCATGTCTCTCGCAGCTAAATCAAAGTAACATTGGCCTCAGCCCGGCGACAGAGCACAACCTCAAACAGCAGGTCTAGAATATCCTCCACATCTCCCATATCCCACCCCCCCCCACCCCCCCGCCGGGCAAGCCCCAAACACCCCCCCCCCCCCCCACCCCCCACACCAAAACCCCCGCCCCCCCCCCCCCCCAGCCCCCCCCCCCCCCCCCACCCCCCCCCCCCCCCCACCCCCCACAACAGAAAATCGAAAATACGGTTAAAAGCTGCCTCAAATTGCCGTGCAGTGTTTCCCTCGGCGCCAGCGTAAACAAGCTGGAGAGCGCTGGATATGGAGAAGGGGGAGATGAGGATGGTAGATGAGGGGTTGTAGGGGTTGTTGAAGAGCCGTTCTTGCAAGAGCCCCATGTGGATCAGCATGCTGCCGTGCACTTGGCCCACCATAGCAGAGCAAAGACCCAGCATCATGTTTATAATGCGTAGGCGTTTATAATGCGTAGGCGTAGGCATCTTGTTTCGCTTTTCGGTTACAGAACCTGCAGCCTGCAAAACGAACATCATGTCTCTATTGCGGTTCTATCTCATTATTTAATCATGGCCTACCTAGGTTCAGACGGTAAAACTGCGTTTGGCGGCTTGCAATTCACTTAAAGATCAAAGGTTGAAAAAAGACAATTGGTTTGGTGTTGACAAACTGTATTTTCAGTAGATCTGAAACTTGCTAAAAAAAAGCTTTAGCGGCATAGTAATTGGAGGTGGGGTTGGCTTTGCAGGAAAAGAGAGAGGGAAGCAAGATTCACCCTGGAAATAAGCTAAGGCTGAATGGGAAAAGGTGCTTCGGGTTTGGGGGAGTGCAAGGCGTAGGAAAAGCAGAAAACCTAATGTCACTGGGAACAGGCAAGGCCATTGTAGCACTCGGTCAGGCGAATTGAATCACCTCAATCCAAGACCAATCACCTGGGCGCAAAACCTAAAACAAAGTGATCACTAATCACTAATGAATCAGCCCGCTGAATCAGGCCGTTGAATCAGGCTGCTGAATCAGTACTTATACAGATTTTATATAAACTGATAAGCGGGATTCAGCGGGAACCAGCCTTTTTTTAGTTTTGCGCACTGAGCAATGGAAAAATTAAGAAAAAACTGAAAGCAGACAAGCAGGATTGTCAAAAAAACCGAAGGCTAATGCGGTTTAAAAATTGTGGGAACTTGCAAGGTTGGTTGCCTGCAGAAACAGGGAGACAGAGCAAATAAGCTGTCGAGGGTGTGTAAATATTCAATAGCCTTGACAGTCAAAACTAGTTCCCTTCTTATTCAATTCTTCTATTCCCTATCCACTTCCACTCTCCCGCAATGTCCTACAAGCTCTACTACTGGAACTTTGCGGGGCGCGGTGAGTTTCTACGGCTTATCTTTGCCGCCGCGGGAAAGGAATTCGAAGACGTAGGCGACCCCAAGGTCTTCCAGGTAGAGCCCTTTGGGGGTTAGACCAGGGGGAACTGGAGAGATTTGAACAGACGTTGACGAATCCGGATGGGCAAGGCTGGCCCAATTTCGCCGTGCCCATCCTGGAATGCCCGGACGGGACCAGAATCTCCCAGACTCACGTCGCCATGAAGTATTTGCCTTTGCTCTAATAATTTTCACAATATTAGTATAATTTCGTTGGTTTTTCATTCGTTGTCCAACAAATGACTGAAGCTTGTAGTGAATGGAGTTGTCGTCTGTGTGCTTGGGGGTTGAGGGATTTTAGGATGCTGGGAGCGTCACTGGGTTTTGCGCCGAACGGGGCGCTGGAGGAGAGTCGAGCGGAGCAAGTGAATCTGACCATGATGGACGCCAACGTCGAGTTCTACACCGCCTTGAAGGCTGACGAGGAGAAAAAAGGTTTCTTTTATTGCTCCGCATTCAGCTGACTTGAGCTGATTGAAGAGAAATTCTTCACCGAGCGCCTTCCCAAGTTCTTCAAGTACATCAGCCGCGCCCTGGCCCAGACGAGTTGGCCAAGCATTTTTGCATTTCTATAGTCTTTCCAAGCATCTGCTAGCAAAAACGAACGTCAAAAAGCAGATGAAAACTATTGCTGCCAAAATATACTGCTAATATTTAGAAATTTGATATTAATGAGTTTTTCAAACACCTCATTGGGAAAAATCGAAAATTTCAAATATTCAAAATACATCAAAATCGGACATAAAAATTATCTTTTCTGATGTATGTTAGGCTAGAGTATCTGCTATAACATAGGGCCATTCTGGACTGGAGCATAGAAAAGTGGCATGAAGCAAGAGCGTTTTTAGACAAATGGGTGGCCAGTGGCGGCAGTAAGCCGACGTTCGCCGATTTTGGCGTCTTCTGGCTCCTCTACCAGATGGGCGGCATAGTGCCTGAGCAGTACGCTGCGGCCATCGCGGACTATCCCTCCATTTCATCCTGGAAGGTCCAGTCTCCTTTTGCTGCCAATTCCAACCTCTCATCGGCTGGCTAGAAAAAGCTAAGATGAGGATTTGCAGGATGAGATGGAAAAGCTGCCGCACCTGTCCGACTATCTCAAGTCCGGTCGCATGAAGCCCCTCAAGCCATAGGCCCCACAACTTACTGCACCTACACATCACATAATGATTTTTAGGGATTGGTGATTGTTTAAGCTTGGAGCTTGGGTGAGTGGAGCTTGGGGTCAATATCAAAATAGTAATTTCTTTCGGATGACAAACTTAGCGATAGACTGCAGAGGGTGTTTGTTACTTATTTGATATACCACCCATCTATTTGATGATTGATTTCTATACCTACCTTAGATTATGGCTTTATGTGATTAAATTCACGTTAAACTACAAAAGCGTACTACTCATTTGCACAACATTGTTGGAAAATGCCAAATAAACATCATTCTTTAATCAGCATCTCTTCCAGACGCACGCGCATTCATCGGTTTCAGCGCTAAGTGATGGCCAGTTTTACTAACTAGGATAAAGGCCAACTAGAAAAAATTTAGAACTTTTGTGGTATTGATTCATGTTTTTTGCACATAAAATGTGTAACGAAATCATTAGTACTGCTAAGGCTACACGGCTAAACATGTATTTAAGAGACATCTTGCTAGTTCTATTTTATGCTCTATACGATGCGGCAATACACGGTTTTTTCCAATTAGCTCTTTTATCTTTTTTCAAGTTTATTCGCTAAAATTTGCTTTATCTGGAATGTCTTCAAATGGGGGGGAGGGCGGGGGAAAAAAGAAAAAAAAAACAGGAAAGAGTTTGGTCTAAAAAGAAATAAAAATAACCCCCCATATGGATTATTAGGAATAATATATAAAAATAAAATGGATGGAGAATAACATATTGGACACCCTGAAACTACATTTACAGGATTGATCACCTACAAAGAATTAATATTATTAAAAAGTGAGAAATAACACAACCGAAGAAACACAAAGAGAAAAAAGCAAAAGAACCGCACCCAAGGGAAAAAGAGCCTTAATGCGCGCGAAAACAAAACAAAGCACAAAACCATTAAAAAAACACACACTCGGGGCACGATAGGAGAAAAGAGCTTACTCGCGCCATGTACCAGTTATATTGTTTGTGCTCAAGATGAAAAACGAAAAAATAAAGAAGGAAACAATCGAAACAATGCTGGCTGTCTCCGAGCGTTAGACGATGCCAAAAGGCTGGCATTATCATGCCTAGAAGTAGAAGCCTCCAATTCCCCTACTTGGACTTCATCCGAATGCTCCAACTTTCTCAGAGTGTGTTGAAAAAGGGCAAGAAATGGCATTGTGAAGTTTCTTAAGCGACGAAACATTTGGCTAGCTTCAACGACCCCCACCAAAGTCTTGCTTGCCTGCCTTGACACGATGCCAAAGGGAGCAAGGGCGCGTCTGCGCAGTTGCAGCAGTCCCCCGACCTGCCATACAGCCCCCTTTGCCAGGTGCCTTCAGCCCTACCCCCAGCACCACCTGAATGCTCCTCTCTCGAACTGCTCGCCTCCCTCCTCAACTTCCACCCCTCCCCCTCTCCTCCAAAGCAACTCCCCAAAACCACAGGCCTCGCCTTGCCTGCAGCCTGGTGATGGAGCGCAGCATCTCCGCCGGTTGCCGCCTCACCGCCGAGGCCTCTGCTCAGGGGAGGGAAGGGAGAAGCATGGCCCAGGGACACTCGGCCAGCCAGCCTCAGCTTCACCTCCGCTCCTCCGACCTCACCCTCGCCGATCCCAACGCCCCACTCGCACTCTCCTTCAGGTCTGCTCAGGGGAGGGAAGGGAGAAGCATGGCCCAGGGACACTCGGCCAGCCAGCCTCAGCTTCACCTCCGCTCCTCCGACCTCACCCTCGCCGATCCCAACGCCCCACTCGCACTCTCCTTCAGGTCTGCTCAGGGGAGGGAAGGGAGAAGCATGGCCCAGGGACACTCGGCCAGCCAGCCTCAGCTTCACCTCCGCTCCTCCGACCTCACCCTCGCCGATCCCAACGCCCCACTCGCACTCTCCTTCAGGTCTGCTCAGGGGAGGGAAGGGAGAAGCATGGCCCAGGGACACTCGGCCAGCCAGCCTCAGCTTCACCTCCGCTCCTCCGACCTCACCCTCGCCGGTCCCAACGCCCCACTCGCACTCTCCTTCAGGTCTGCTCAGGGGAGGGAAGGGAGAAGCATGGCCCAGGGACACTCGGCCAGCCAGCCTCAGCTTCACCTCCGCTCCTCCGACCTCACCCTCGCCGATCCCAACGCCCCACTCGCACTCTCCTTCAGGTCTGCTCAGGGGAGGGAAGGGAGAAGCATGGCCCAGGGACACTCGGCCAGCCAGCCTCAGCTTCACCTCCGCTCCTCCGACCTCACCCTCGCCGATCCCAACGCCCCACTCGCACTCTCCTTCAGGTCTGCTCAGGGGAGGGAAGGGAGAAGCATGGCCCAGGGACACTCGGCCAGCCAGCCTCAGCTTCACCTCCGCTCCTCCGACCTCACCCTCGCCGATCCCAACGCCCCACTCGCACTCTCCTTCAGGTCTGCTCAGGGGAGGGAAGGGAGAAGCATGGCCCAGGGACACTCGGCCAGCCAGCCTCAGCTTCACCTCCGCTCCTCCGACCTCACCCTCGCCGATCCCAACGCCCCACTCGCACTCTCCTTCAGGTCTGCTCAGGGGAGGGAAGGGAGAAGCATGGCCCAGGGACACTCGGCCAGCCAGCCTCAGCTTCACCTCCGCTCCTCCGACCTCACCCTCGCCGATCCCAACGCCCCACTCGCACTCTCCTTCAGGTCTGCTCAGGGGAGGGAAGGGAGAAGCATGGCCCAGGGACACTCGGCCAGCCAGCCTCAGCTTCACCTCCGCTCCTCCGACCTCACCCTCGCCGATCCCAACGCCCCACTCGCACTCTCCTTCAGGTCTGCTCAGGGGAGGGAAGGGAGAAGCATGGCCCAGGGACACTCGGCCAGCCAGCCTCAGCTTCACCTCCGCTCCTCCGACCTCACCCTCGCCGATCCCAACGCCCCACTCGCACTCTCCTTCAGGTCTGCTCAGGGGAGGGAAGGGAGAAGCATGGCCCAGGGACACTCGGCCAGCCAGCCTCAGCTTCACCTCCGCTCCTCCGACCTCACCCTCGCCGATCCCAACGCCCCACTCGCACTCTCCTTCAGGTCTGCTCAGGGGAGGGAAGGGAGAAGCATGGCCCAGGGACACTCGGCCAGCCAGCCTCAGCTTCACCTCCGCTCCTCCGACCTCACCCTCGCCGATCCCAACGCCCCACTCGCACTCTCCTTCAGGTCTGCTCAGGGGAGGGAAGGGAGAAGCATGGCCCAGGGACACTCGGCCAGCCAGCCTCAGCTTCACCTCCGCTCCTCCGACCTCACCCTCGCCGATCCCAACGCCCCACTCGCACTCTCCTTCAGGTCTGCTCAGGGGAGGGAAGGGAGAAGCATGGCCCAGGGACACTCGGCCAGCCAGCCTCAGCTTCACCTCCGCTCCTCCGACCTCACCCTCGCCGATCCCAACGCCCCACTCGCACTCTCCTTCAGGTCTGCTCAGGGGAGGGAAGGGAGAAGCATGGCCCAGGGACACTCGGCCAGCCAGCCTCAGCTTCACCTCCGCTCCTCCGACCTCACCCTCGCCGATCCCAACGCCCCACTCGCACTCTCCTTCAGGTCTGCTCAGGGGAGGGAAGGGAGAAGCATGGCCCAGGGACACTCGGCCAGCCAGCCTCAGCTTCACCTCCGCTCCTCCGACCTCGCCCTCGCCGATCCCAACGCCCCACTCGCACTCTCCTTCAGGTCTGCTCAGGGGAGGGAAGGGAGAAGCATGGCCCAGGGACACTCGGCCAGCCAGCCTCAGCTTCACCTCCGCTCCTCCGACCTCACCCTCGCCGATCCCAACGCCCCACTCGCACTCTCCTTCAGGTCTGCTCAGGGGAGGGAAGGGAGAAGCATGGCCCAGGGACACTCGGCCAGCCAGCCTCAGCTTCACCTCCGCTCCTCCGACCTCACCCTCGCCGGTCCCAACGCCCCACTCGCACTCTCCTTCAGGTCTGCTCAGGGGAGGGAAGGGAGAAGCATGGCCCAGGGACACTCGGCCAGCCAGCCTCAGCTTCACGTCCGCTCCTCCGACCTCACCCTCGCCGATCCCAACGCCCCACTCGCACTCTCCTTCAGGTCTGCTCAGGGGAGGGAAGGGAGAAGCATGGCCCAGGGACACTCGGCCAGCCAGCCTCAGCTTCACGTCCGCTCCTCCGACCTCACCCTCGCCGATCCCAACGCCCCACTCGCACTCTCCTTCAGGTCTGGGCTGGGGCGGGTTTTGGCTTACTCCTAGAACCCCCCCCCCCCGAAGAATAACACCCCCCCCCCCGAAGATATACACCCCCCCCCCCCCGAAGATACACACCCCCCCCCCCCGAAGATTTACACCCCCCCCCCGAAGGGTACTATATTGAAAATTTTTTTATTGCCTTAACATACTTCTCTTTACATATCTCGAAATTTAAACTCACGGAATTTTCATGTAGATGATTAAATACCTACTTTTTACTGTAGTTACTAGTAGGTAGGTACTGCCACAGTATGGACCATGGCTCCTAAGCAACTAGTAGGTACTGCCACAGTATGGACCATGGCTCCTAAGCAACTATGGGTGGTACTGCCACAGTATACGCGCATTTTGACTAAGCCTAAGGGGTTGCCGTAAACAGTATCCTAGTACTACTCCTGGTAGCAGGCAGACTAACTAGTAGCATGACGAACACAGTATAGACTAACTAGGTATAGACTCAGTAAAAAAGTAGGTATTCAATATAGTACCCTTCGGGGGGGGTGTAAATCTTCTGGGGGGGGGGGTGTAAATCTGTATATATCTTCGGGGGGGGGGTGTATATCTTCGGGGGGGGGGGGGGTTCTAGGAGCCAGCCCGGGTTTTCTGAGGGTAGGAGAGGAGAGAGAAGTGTGTGTGTGTGTGTGCAGTGGCTGTGGCTTCCTGGGGGTGTACCACGTGGGTGCAGCGGAGGCCTTGACCAAGCTAGGCGGCCCTTTCATGCGCCGCGTGGACAAGTTTGCTGGCACCTCCTCTGGCTCTATGGTTCCCAAGTGAGTGTTCTTCTAGTTCCCTTGGCTTTATCGGGATTCTGAAGGTGGCAGCGCTGCTAGTCTGCTGTCCGGACAAGCTGCCCGAGGCCAAGACGCTGCTCTACGACCTGGCCGAGGAGGTGAACAGCCTCAAGTTCGGAGCCCTCACCCCCGGCTTCAGCATACTCCGCCGGTTCTCTCAGCCCCTCCCCCCTCAAACCCTCCCTCAAACTCAGCATGGCTTCTCAGACTGCGTGAGCTAGCAGAGAAAACGCTTCCCGCGGAGTTGAGCCAGGATGAGCTGAGGAGAGTGCACGTGAGCATGACGGCCATGGTGGGCAAGGCCAACGCCCTCGTCAACACCTTCGAGGACAAGAAGGAGCTCGTCCAGCACCTCCTCGCCAGCTGCTTCATCCCTGTTTACGCCGGACGCGACGAGCCCTACATCTCCATCCAAGGCAAGGTGGGCCTCACAGCTTTCCCTCACTGGGCAAGGCCAACGCCCTGGTCAACGCCTTCGAGGACAAGAAGGAGCTCGTCCAGCACCTCCTCGCCAGCTGCTTCATCCCTGTTTACGCCGGACGCGACGAGCCCTACATCTCCATCCAAGGCAAGGTGGGCCTCACAGCTTTCCCTCACTTCATTCCTCTTCCCTAGCTGGCTCCCTGCAGGAGTACGTGGACGGGGGCCTGAGCGACAACCTCCCCCGCTTCAAGGATCGGCGGACGATCACGGTGAGTCCCTTCAGCGGCGACGCCGAGATTTCCCCCAAGGACGTCGCCATCTTCGACTGGTCCATGAGCGTCGGCAAACAGATGATCAAGGTCCCCCTCTTCTCTTCTTCCCTTCAACTCCTCCAATGAAGGCTGTTCCAGGTGAACATGAGGAACATCGTGCGCGGGGCGCAGGCCCTCTTCCCGCCCAAGAAGCAGGTCCTGAAGGCCTACCATCAGCTCGGCTACCGCAATGCCATGCGATTCCTCTACAACCATGGACTCATGCAGCGCCCTGAGGGCACTCCTGTCTGAGCTCTTCAGCTTACCTCCTCCATCCTTTGCACCAGTTGTTCTGTACATGCATTGTTGTGCGTTGCGGCCAGTTTTGATGATCTAGAGCTAGAGAATTCTCCGCCCGGTGCCTCTGAGTGCAGGATTGCCACTCTTATTTGCCTTATTTGCATATGTTTTTGCCGTTTCTCAGGATAGTAAAGCTTTACGTCCACCTTTCCTTCTAGCTCTGTACAGCTACAAAAGCATACTTGTGCAAGTCTACTTCAAACCAGAGCAAGCAAAAAGAATTCGATCAAAAAGGATACTAGGGGGTAAGGCATGAGTGTGGTGAAGATAGTATGGCGAAAGTTGGTGAGTGCCATCTGTGGCCTGTTCTCCTGTTTCCGTCGCCTGCTCTGCTGTCTTGGGCGGAAGCGGAGCAACATCGGGGAGCTGCCTATGCTCAGTGTCGTCGCCACCGGTGGCCCACCGCAGCCTTCCTACGCCTCACAGCCTCTCTATGCCTCGTAATGCCCTCTCTTCTCCTTCCACTTAATTATCTCTCATTTGACCAGGCATTTAGGCTAGAATATCCCATTGCTGCACTGTCTCACAATCTCATCCAAAGCTTGGTACAGTTGACCCGAAATCATGAGTTTTCATCCTCCGTCAACTGCAGCAAGCTTTGGATGAGATTGTGAGACAGTGCAGCAAAAGGATATTCTGGCCTAAATGCCTGGTTAAATGATAGATAATGAAGAGGAAGGAGGAGAGGGATAGTGATAGTGAATCTAACCGACTAGCAACTGCGTCAATTGGGCAGGCGAAGTCGTGAGGGCGGCGGCGACCTGTGGGCGGACAGCTGGTCAGCGCAGCGGATCGGCGACAGCGTGGCGGACAAGATCAGCGACTACCGCCAGCGCGTCGCCCTGGAGCGGCGTCAGACCACCGACTCTGAGCCTGACAGCAGCAGTCCGCCCGACCAAGACCTCCTAGCCTCCCTGGAGCCTACCAACATACGTGCCAACAAAGTCCTCCTACGCCAGCGCCACGAAGCCACACCCGGCTCCCGCTTCAGCCTGCGCACCGACGATGCCATCCTTCCGGTAGGCCTTCTTTCTGACCATAAGGAAGGCAGCTCTGTACATTTGACACCAAGCCGGAGGCACTAACTACCTGCCATCTTAGAGTCCTGGATAAGAGAGTTGGCAACATCGTCCAAGCTGTGCCTGCTGTGAGGAGTGTGGCCAGGTGGTTTGAGGATGAGGGTGAGTTGGGAGAGTTGGGCGAAGAGGCGGCAGCCTGGGACTGCGAGGAGGAGGAGCTGGACGTCTCCGCCGTTGTCAAGGTTCCATCCTACACACCCTCACTCAGCAACCTCAACTCCTCCACTCTTCAGGAAGCCAAGCGGGAGGCGCATCGGCAACGGAACGAGCGGATAGCCGCCGAGCGCTCTGCTCGCCCTCTACACGCCCCCGCCTCCGCCCTGGCTGCTGTCAAACTCTCACACTGACACCCGCTCATGGACTGACTGCCTCTCACTTCTTCTGCTGCACTGCTTGGATCTGAGACAAGTTGCGAAGCTCTTTCTTTCTTTGGCTCTAATGCGGCTGTCATTTGGATGTATGGCTTTTCTACTGCTTTAGTTTCAGTGTGTTTTTTTAAGTTTTGGGATGAACTTTTTATGCCTAACTCGAGCAAAAAGCAAGCACAGAGCATATGCTTGCTTTTTTACAATGCACTCTAATTTTGCAAGCAGTGACAGTGACTCCATGAGCTACTGGGCCAATCAACGTAAGACAGATTCATACATTTTGTATTCAAGCTTGCTCTAGGCAGAGCAAATGCAATCAGTAAACATGGTCGCAAATCCTAAGGTAAAATGGGGGAAGACATTAATTACCGTCCATGATTTCTAGAAGCCAGTGATCCATTACGTTTTACGTCGTTGGCCTCCACAGCAACCCTCGTCAAGCCCCATCCATTTCCCCCTCATCTTTCTGCCCCACCAAGAGTTTCTGACTCACTTTCTCTTTCCAAGGCCCACCAACCTTGCAAGAACCATGCTTATCAAGCTTCTACCTAGCGTGCTCAGCACCCTCCACATCGTTTCAGCACAGTGTAAGTGCAGCAGACAAAGCCATAGCCGTCGACTAGGCCAGGGTGGAACTCTCAAGATAGCCCTTGAAGAGGTGAGAATGGATTGTAGTGTGCCTGGAGAACTGGTGCTCTCTGCCGCAGACGGAAGCAGCCATCATCGGCTATTACTACAACCCTGCAAGTGGTAAGCAGATGCTGGGAAAGTATTGGATGGGAACAGGGGTTTGAATGTGAGGCGAGTGCCTGCAAAGCCTGGAGCCGGGGGATGCGCTCACCTGGGCCGAGGCCATAGAGGCCTGTCACCGTTTGGCACCGGAGGGCAACAAAGGTTCCCCTCTTCGAAGTTCCTGTTCGCTATCCTTCTGCTTATAGCGATCCGCAAGAACATGGAAATGACAGGGCAGAAAATGGAAACCTTGGAAAAGATTTTGAAACGGGCCACACAGTTCCAAATAGATACAAGAGTATCGAATTGCATTTGTTTCAACTACTCTCAAATGAGGTGAAGAAGAAGGTGAATGAACAGGGCGGCTTGCGGCGCCGGGAAGCATGTCAGAAATCCAGGCTCTGGTGAGCGAGGGTGTTTGGAAGAGCGGCGCTGTGGGCTCCTACCAACTCTGGCTCGCCTGGAAAGGGATCAGCAAGCAAGCCCTCGCCTATCAGGTTTTCTTTATCACACCATTTATCCGCTCTTAAAAGGGGTAGCCTATGCACATTGAAGCCAACTCTTTTATGAATGGCGAATAACGTGGAAACCAATTGAAACGTCAGTATTAAAGGCATAGTGTACGAAAATGCACCTCCTCCGATTGAGCTGATATTTTTTTCCTAGTTACAGGCCACGAAGTTAGCGGGGCAAGCATATTCAGTTTTCTCACTTTTCATGAAAATTTTTGAGAAAAAAATTCCCAAATTTCACACGTTGTAGCATAGGAAAAAGTAAAAAAATTCATCAAAAATTGAGGAATGCTATGCTAAAGCCTGCTACGCCAAAATATGTGACTTAGGTAGAGATCGTAATTTTGGCATGTTTAAAATCGGCAAAATCGCAAAGCATAACATGGCGTGGCCCAAAAACTGCAAAAAATGGCCCATTTTGGTCATTTTTGGAGGTTTTTGCCTTTTTTTAGGATTTTAAAATTTTTTATACATCTGAGAACCCGATTTTTGTAATCTACGCCCCTAAATTGACCCTCAACCATAATAATATGTCTATATTAATGAAACAAAAAATCAAGCAATTTTGGATTAAAAATTTTTTTTTTATTAATATAGACGTATGATTATGGTTGAGGGTCAATTTAGGGGCGTAGATCACAAAAATCGGGTTCTCAGATCTGTAAAAAATTTAAAAATCCTGAAAAAAACCAAAAACCTCCAAAAATGACCAAAAATGGCCATTTTTGACAGTTTTTGGGCCACGCCATGTTATGCTTTGCGATGTTGCCGAGATTAAACATGCCAAAATTACGATCTGGCGATCTAAGTCACATATTTTGGCGTAGCAGGCTTTAGCAAAGCATTCCTCAATTTTTGGTGAATTTTTTTACACTTTTTCCTATGCTACAACGTGTGAAATTTGGTAATTTTTTTTCAAAAATTTTCATGAAAAAGTGAAAAAACTGAATATGCTTGCCCCACTAACTTCGTGGCCTGTAACTAGGAAAAAAATATCAGCTCAATCGGAGGAGGTGCATTTTCGGGTATTGTGCCTTTAAAGTATGGAAAGTGGGCCTGGTTCATTTTTTAGAACTACACGCTCTATGTAGCAGAAAAATTAAATCCACTGCACACCACTCCGTCTGCATTTACGCAGGCCATATGATGCCAAGCCATGCGAAGCTGTTCCACAGTGGACTATCTTAGAGCATTTTCAGGCGGATTCGGTGGGGACGCTGGTGGAGTGGGCAGTTAGCGGTGCCTACCCCGTGGACCTTTCCAAGGATACCTGTGCCAGCCTCACTCTCAGTCTTCAGCTGGACAAGGGAGAGAATGAGCTCAAAATGGACGTCGGCGCTAGGGACTGCCAGACCCCTGCCAACGCTTTCGTCTGCCGCTTCACTCCTGGTCTCTCCTTTACTTCTCTCTGCCCATGCATCCTAGGGAACACAGCCTACCCTACTGAACCTCAGTCTGCTTTGGTGAATTAATCGCTGAATTTTAACCGCATTGCTTGTCCAAGATGCACTGCCGCTTCCAGCTGAGAATTGGCCAGCCAGTAGTGAGGTCTGCTCGACAAAGAGCATCGGTTCTTTCGTGACAGACTACCCGTGGCTTTGTCAGGTCACATCCTCCTCCGGCGATTTCTCCTTCTGAGAAGGTCAGGCAGTTGAAGGAGATGTGCGAGCTTGATGCGGACTGCGGCTGCGCTCTCCTGGATGGCAAAACTTGCAGCTTGCACAGGAACAGCAGTTCCAAGGGCACTCTCGCCCCCGGCGCCCTGGCATTCCTCAAGTCCGACAACCCTCCAGGTTGCTCTGTTCCTGTTCATTATTTCTGCTTTTCTTTCTTACCTTCGCTAAGAAAAGAAAACATCGCTTGCAGGTATTTTCAGCCATTGGGCACAAAACGGGTGATGCTTGCAGAAGTTCTACAGTGCGCCCTGAGTGTCTGTAGCTGGCTGATCAGCCCGGGTGTGAAACTGAGCAGCCCAACGAGCAGCAGCAGTGCGACCTCCTATCTGGACTGCCTTCAGAGCTGCCTCTCCGATCCTGCCTGCACTGCTGTTCCTGCCCTTCCAAGCTTGCACACAAAGCCGCTTTCACTAGATAGCCAACTGCGCAGGCCAGCTTTGACGATGAGCTAGAGGAGTGCCACTTATCGACGCAGGCCCTTTCTGCTCCCCTGTCTGTACTGAACAAGCAACGGGCCACGCTCTATCAACCGGATTTCACCTGTATGAGCATTCCCTGGCCGGGGTTTTATGAGGGTTTCTGAGATGTGAAAATGACAGGTGAAGAGATTACAACTTCGACTTCTTCGACAACGTCCACATCGAGTTCCACATCATCTACTTCATCATATTTATCGACGACATCTAATTCATCATCTTTATCGACGTCATCTACTTCATCATCTTTATCGACGTCAACAGCGACATCTACTTCATCATCTTTATCGACATCCACAGCGACATCTACTTCATCATCTTTATCGACGTCAACAGCTGCGTCCACATCAATATCATCAACAACCTCGACTCCGACTCCATCGCCAGCATCAAGCTCAAGTTCTTCAGCGACATCTATCACCGGGTTACAATCTACTACCCCATCAATATACTAGTTTCAAAAAATGCAATCTTCAGCCCCTCATTGGAAACAAATGTATCAACTTCAACGACAACATGCACCGCTCAATCAAGCTCCCTATACACCTCCATCAGCAGCATCCCCCAGAACAGCCCCAGCATCAACACATCCACTTCTACACCACTCAACGCCACCAATAACCACACTGCCACCCTCAACGACACCACCAACGCCAACCACTCTATGCCAGCCAGTTCAGGCAAGCCTGAGATGGCGTGGTGGAGTTGGGGAGATGGGTGATGATTGTTGAGGAGCAGGCTTCCACTTCTACTTTGCGGACAGCGAGGGTGGAGAGACGGGGCTGGTGGACTGTGCTCTGGCCTGCCTGGGAGACGCGGCCTGTCGCTCGGACAGCAAGCCGCTCTACAACTGCAAGCTGGCCGGCCAGATGCACCAGAAGTGGCGCTCGCCCAAGAACCGCTGTCCTGCCCACGGCTAGGACCCCCCGACAGCAAACACCCTTTACCCTTTTTTAGCAAACACCCTTTTCCCTTTTTTTTAGTTTTATGCTTCAGCTGTGGCGGAAGTTTTGTCTAATTGGACACCTGTTGCTTTCTAATGTCTTTATTGTGGTTTGATTATTTTTTGGGTTTTTGCGCGGCCGACGGCCGCCTGCCGCGGAGGGCAGGGCAGTCAGAGCTCCGGAGGCCGGAGGGCATGGGTGCGGAGGCCCCGGAGCGTAGCCTAGCATGCGAAGCATGCTAGGCGAAGCGTAGGGGCCGTAGCACCCGTGCCCGGAGGCCGGAGGAGCTCTGGCGCCCTGCCCGGAGCGGCGGGCGGCCAAGGCCAGCTTAAGCAGTTACCCCATTTTTGCGTCCGTCTGTCCGCATATATATATATATATATATATATATATATATATATCCATATATATAATAGAGGAGCCTGTCCTGTGAGTGAGCATTTCGCGCGCCATGGGGGATGCTTTCTGTGAGGAGGTGAGAGTGTTTTTGGGTAAATTGGGGTCGGGGAACACGATTTTGAGGGGAA
The DNA here is from genome assembly GCA_030248095.1 of Ptycholaimellus sp. GST1_10. Lineage (NCBI taxonomy): Eukaryota > Metazoa > Nematoda > Chromadorea > Chromadorida > Chromadoridae > Ptycholaimellus > Ptycholaimellus sp. GST1_10. The sequence continues at coordinate 5,964 of JASANA010009367.1, read as the reverse complement.
CAGCTTGCACCGATCACGGGAACATGCTTAAAACATCAAAAATGTGACTTTTATCAATGTTTTGCAACTGCGCAGTTTTGGGAAGCTACTCATTGTGGCAAGGTTGTACTCAGTATTCATATCCTTTCATAGAGTTTTCAGCAGCATCCATCTTTGGCGATCTAACCTTTGTTGGATTGATTGCCTAATCTTTGAAGTCCCTCGAGGACAGCCAGGTGTTTGCTGTTGCACTCATTTGGTGTGGCTATAATTTGGTCACAGGGTGGGAGTTTCTAAAAGAGTCGGTAGACCAAGAAAAGAGGCTAATGCATGAAAAAAGCTGAGCACCCGTGTAGCGGGACCCATGCAGCCCAAATAATTTCTCTAATCCCCCTCCAACCATTTGGCTTCTTCTATCACCAAATTGCCCCCCAGCCGTTACCCATGCAGCCCAAATATATTCCTCCAATCCATTGCCCCCCCCCCAACCATTTGTCTTCTTCAAGTAAGCAAAGTAGGGCGGTGGATGCCTGATGCTTTTGCAGGCCTATTTAGCCTCACCCAATCCTCCAATGTTTCAGTGGATGTTCAAGTAAGCAAAGTAGGGCGGTGGATGCTGGATGCTTTTACAGGTCTATTTAGCCTCACCCAATCCTCCCATGTTTCAGTGGATATTTAAGTAAGCATGGTAGGGCGGTGGATGCTTGATGCTTTTGCAGGCCTATTTAGGCTTACCCAATCCTCACAAGTTTCAGTGGATATTCAAGTAAGCAAAGTAGGGCGGTGGATGCTGGATGCTTTTACAGGTCTATTTAGCCTCACCCAATCCTCCCATGTTTCAGTGGATATTTAAGTAAGCATGGTAGGGCGGTGGATGCTTGATGCTTTTGCAGGCCTATTTAGGCTCACCCAATCCTCACATGTTTCAGTGGATATTCAAGTAAGCAAAGTAGGGCGGTGGATGCTGGATGCTTTTACAGGTCTATTTAGCCTCACCCAATCCTCCCATGTTTCAGTGGATATTTAAATATCCACTGAAACATGGGAGGATTGGGTGAGGGTAAATAGGCCTGTAAAAGCATCCAGCATCCACCGCCCTCTTTGCTTACTTGAATATCCACTGGGCGGTGGATGTTTAGGCTCACCCAATCCTCCCATTTTTCAGTGGATATTCAAATTCAAGTAAGCAAAGTAGGGCGGTGGATGCCTGATGCTTTTGCAGACCTATTTAGCCTCACCCAATCCTCCTATGTTTCAGTGGATATTCAAGTAAGCAAAGTAGGGCGGTGGATGCTGGATGCTTTTACAGGCCTATTTAGCCTCACCCAATCCTCCCATGTTTCAGTGGATATTTAAGTAAGCAAAGTAGGGCGGTGGATGCCTGATGCTTTTGCAGGCATATTTAGGCTCACCCAATCCTCCCATTTTTCAGTGGATATTCATAATTCAAGTAAGCAAAGTAGGGCGGTGGATGCCTGATGCTTTTGCAGGCCTATTTAGCCTCACCCAATCCTCCAATGTTTCAGTGGATATTCAAGTAAACAAAGTAGGGCGGTGGATGCTGGATGCTTTTACAGGCCTATTTAGCCTCACCCAATCCTCCCAAGTTTCCAAAAAACCATTGGAGAAAGCCAAATAAATTGTAGTAAAACTTCTTACTGCAGCTGGCTTTCTATTACCAATTTGAACTTCTTGTCATCAATAATTTCTGCAGCTGCTTCCTTATAGTCGCCGTAGGCGACGGCGAAGCTCAACCTAGTCTTATATAATACGGGTGATGATATTTTCAGGATGGCCTTGGCGCCATATGGATTCTAAACCAATCCTGGCACATGATAGCTTTTTGGATAGATCTCAGTGAGTTACACAAAATATGTAGGGATGTCCTCGCCATTTTTTCATTGAAATAATTTCTGATTGAAAACGTTCTCAATTTTGGTCATTTTTCATTTTGAAACCTGCTTGCTCATTCAATTTTTGACTTTTCTTGTCGGACTTTTTTTTCAATTCAAGGCAAAACAATTCTTTTCAAGATGCCAAACTTACTTTTTTAATTTTTTGACATTATTTTATTAAAAAATTGCATTGAGTGAAGTCAATTTTCGCGATTTGGGCTCTACTCAGGGTGCTGATGTTTCAAGACATTTATTAGTAAGGATGGCTGCAGTAGTTAGAGTAAAGCAGCACTGATTGCTTTGAAAGCGTTTGTATGCATTGCTGAGCAGCAGCATACACATAAGCTTATTGATTATTGATGTGTACTCTGCTGAACTAAAGTTAAATACTTGATAGTTTTGAACAATATTTTTAAGTAATCTTTGTTATGTGTAGCAATAATGTATAGCAATAAAAATAAATAAATGATAAGGGTGGAAAGAATAGGAAAAATTAAAGAAATGAGAAGGGTGGCCGCGCGAAGCGCGGCCACTGACCCATATTACTAGTATATATATATATATGTGTGTCCCATGCCCGTACTCCGCGGTTTTTCAACGAAATTGGCTGATTTTTTGCATGAAGGTCCGCCTAGGCGGTGCCTCGGGACCATTTTTGGTGCTTGGCGTAATTTTTTGAATTTCGCCCAAAACTCAATTTTTTGATGTTTCAAAATACGAAAAATCCTAAATCACTGGTATTTCAATGGAATTAGCTGATTTTTGGCAGATACGTCCGTCTAAGTAACATTTCGAAGCTGGCAAAAGGAATTTTCGAAATATTTATTATTTCTTGATTTACAGTCAAAAAACCAAAATCTTGATGTTTCAAAAATTTGAACATGCATAGGTCCCCGGTTTTTTAATGAAATTTGCTGATTTTTGGTATGTACGTCCGTGATAGTAACATCTTGAAGGTGGCAAAAGGAATTTTTGAAATAATTAGTATTTCCTGATATATGGTCAAAAACCCAAAATCTTGATGTTTCAAAAATCGGAACATGCATAATTCATGGTTTTTCACTGAAATCTGTAGAATTTTGGCATGCATTTTCATCTAGGTGGTGTCTTGAGGTGAGGCCGCGCATCTTGGCAACCGCCGAGAATACCTTGTTTAGGTTTAGTGGGGGACTGGGGGTGTTTTCTAAAAAAAAATTCACTTGTTTTTGGTTTATAAATGGTCAGAATTTCCAATGATTTAGAAATTCGGGGAATAAATTAAACTTCCTTATGTCTGTAAAACCATGTATGAAGAGCTACCGGGGGGGTAACGAAGTCTTCGTCCTTTTATTATATGTTTATTATACTAAAAAAGACGAAGACTTTGTTACCCCCCCGGTATGTTATATAATTAGTTTTATAAACCATTTTCTCAGTTTTAAATAAAATTTAAAGAGATATACAATTAATAAATTTAGTTTCTTGCATAAGCTTTGGCTAAAATGTCTTCATTGAATCCTCGTAGTGTGTGCATGGAAAAACCTTTTCTTTGCCTGTTTCGATTCATAGTAGCGATCCGAAAAATCAACGTGACAATGATTTTCATGTGACAAAGATTACAAACTACATTGCCCGCACTCCAAGCATTTTTTAAAACTTCCATTTGCAATTATTTCATTGACTGCATTTATTTGATGGGTTTTATTCATGCAAAGTTGAAAGGAAATTAATAAATTTGAATGCGTAATTGCGATAACCCTAGAGGTGAAAATTGAAGCCTGAATGTTAAGTGAATTTTTAGTAACCAAGTACAAATCTATTGTTGCTTTCTAAGTACTATCTAAATCACCAAAGTTGTACATTTTTCTAAGTTCACTATCATAATATCGGCTTAGAAACGGATATTGCATTGACATCTCCTAATCTTTGCTTACATGACTGGCTGCATGATTATGGTAGCGTAGCTGGTGCGCATTTTTCCTGCGCCAAACGAAGACATTTTCCCTTTTGAGTCCTCCCCAAAACTGGTTGACTCATCGTACAGCCATGGCTCATTAACCCTTACCTAGTTCATTTTGCAGAGAATAGGTTTCAAAAGCGTTAAGAAGATCCCATCTTGATGATGAGTTCGCTGGGGGATCTGGCCAAGGAAGCTGGCTTGGAGCCTCGCATCACCTTCATCGGCGGCGGCAACATGACCCAGGCCCTTGTCAAAGGCTTCCTCAGCGCCAGTCACCTTCTTCCAACACCCCCCTCCCTACCCCACTCTACATCTCCTTCTTTCCAGAAGTCCTCCCGCCCTCCAACATCACCGTCAGCAACCCCTCCCAGGCCAAGCTCCAGCCACTGGGCGCCCTCGGCGTCAACATCCGCAGCGCCGCCGACAACCCTGCCGTCGTCCGCGCGGCCGCCCCCGCCATCCTCATCCTCAGCGTCAAGGTACTCTCCATCAAACACCCTTAGCAGCTCAAAATGGCCATGGGCTCTCGTCAGCCGCACATTCTGCCCGGAGTGCTGGCCGCCTGTGCAGCGGAGACGCGGCAGTGTCGCCTGGTCCTCTGTCTGGCCGCCGGCATCTCCATCGCCTCCATCCTCCGCATGGTAGCCTTCCACCTCATCCTCAGATCCTTCTTCTGGATCAGCCCGAGGAGTCGGCAGGTGGGGGACGAAGAGAACGAGAGTGGTTTGGCGCTAGTGCGAGTGATGCCGACACTGGCGGCTCAAGTTGGCGCCAGTCCGACTGGAGTGGCTGTCAATGATCGCGTCACGCCCCAGATGGTAGTTGCTGTTCCTGCTAGGATGGGCGAAGGATTGTTGAGGAAGGAGGGGATTGGAGATGGAGGTTGTGAAGCGGCTGCTGGAGACAGTTGGCAGCTGTCACGTGGTGCCCGAGGCTCAGGTGGACGCTCTCAATGGACTCATCGCCCCGGGTCATGTGAGCTGGGGCTGGTGTTGGTTGGAGGAGGTGGTAAAAGTGATTGGAGGCATTCACGATGCTGGACGCTATGGCAGATGGAGCGGTGAAGATGGGCCTGCCACGCCCTTTGGCCATTCGGCTAGCCTCTGAAACGATCCTCGGTTTTGCGCTTTAGGCCTGGCCACTAAGACCATACATGTTCCAATCCAACCCCAGTCACAGTCCCCGCCTCAGATGCGAAGTGACTATTGCAAGTTGGATGATTGTACTACTTAGCACTAGGGAGTGAAATGAGGGAAGGGTATGAGATGACAGGGGCAGCAAAGCTGCAGCTGGAGAGCGGGCAGCACCCGGGAGAGCTGAAGAACGCGGTGTGCAGTCCCGGCGGGACCACCATCGCCGGCATCCACGCACTGGAAAACAACGGCTTCAGAGGCGCCGTCATCTCTTGTTCCCATCCCCTACATTCATCGCCTCTTCTTCCAGTCCTAAGCAAGGCTTTTTGAAGGCATTGAAGCCTCTGCGCTTCGCTCCAGAGAGCTGGACCGCTTGGCCAAGCAGTGAAACATTTACATCATCATCAATTTCAGTTTATGTAGTTTGACTTCAAGCAGTTTTCATGCAGTTTCACCTCGCCAAAGCCCCTCTTAGTCAACTCTAAAAGCAACCCAATGCATCCAAAGGCAGCTTTTTCTATCGATGTCCCTGAACTAAAAAGGTGTGTCCATGCGCTATTTTGCTGGCATAACAGTGTAGGCGTAAGCTGAATGATACATCTACTATGCAAACGTGAGCAAAACGACAATGTTAGTGCCTGCCGCGATAGCAAGTGCAGAGAAACAATGAACCGGTTCTGGAGCCTTTTTACCTAAACTGACAATGATCTGGGCCACTCTTGCCTTGGCAGCAACTGTACATGGTTTCAATATCCAAAAATCCTTACCATGTTGTTTGAATTTTGAGACCCGATAAGCCGCAAGCAGTATTTGTTTCTTTGCTGTTTGAAATGTTTTTGTGAAAAAATTGAAACTGTTTTACAAGGTTTCAGGGTATCCGTTCTGCCTGGAGTGGAACAAGATAAGCTTGAAGGATGACAGCGCTCAAGTAATCCAATTCTCAGCTTTGAAAAGCAACGGAAGCTATCCTGTTGATTGGCAGTGCGTTTGGTACGGCTCTGTCCATCCCATTTCCAAC
>JASANA010009365.1:0-24796 GCA_030248095.1 Ptycholaimellus sp. GST1_10 | reverse complement strand
AGCATGCCCATTGAATCAAAATAAGGCTGTAAGAAATAAATCTTGATTCCTCCTCAAGCTAAAACTTAGGTCCACTTTTGCTGGATTGAGCACACAGACATAATAAGGTATGGTCCCCAATTGAGTCTGTTTGTTTTTGGCTGGCTAGCCTCGGCTTCTGTTAAGACCATCGCCAAGACTAAGGCCTTTCCATGCTGCATGCTGCTGCAAACTAGCTAGCTCTTGCTACACCAGCCCTACTTAAAAAGGAGCTCTCACTCTTCAAAAAAGCTTTGCCAAATCCTTTCCTCTTCAAAAAAGCTTTGCCAAATCCAACAGTTTGATGATGATCTGATGACGGTACAAGCTGAGGCTGGCCCCGTGTCCCCCGCAAAGCCTTGAAAAGCCTCTCTTCTCCCCCTTCCCTCCCCTCAGAACTCTGGCTCCCTCCAGTACTTTCCCGGACTTTTCGCTTTCCCGGACTTTTTGTTTTTTCATTTTTCTGGAGTTCTTGCGCCGGCTACGCCCTACTCCTGGTAGTAGCAAGACACCAGGGTCGTTGACGACTTCTGGAACATGCTGTAGTAACTCCCTATCGGTCGCTACATAAAACTACAAGCCTTCAAAAAAAGTCCAAAACAGTAAAAAGTCCGGGAAAAATAATTAAATAATTAAATAATTAACAAGTATAATGGCGCAAAACGCAATTGGTGACCACGAATTGCAAATTATATACTATCACTAACCTCATAACATACAGCTGCTAAATGTGAGATCAAGCACAGATTTGAAATCCTTATATATGAATTGTAAACAAAAAGTCAAATCTTCTGTTTAAATCTAAGCAGTTCAGCTGGTACAGAGCAAAAAGAAAATTTTCTGAGAAAAACATTGTCCTACTCAAAAAGTAATGTTTCAACTGTTTGAAAACCACTTCCACCCTGCCAGATTTGTAGAAGCAAAAACTAGCTTTCCAGAAAAAAGTTTGCCCAAATCCATTGAGAATTTGCCAATTCTTAGCATACCCAATTTTTTAAACCTTTCTACCCAAAAATATAATGGTTCAACTTCTCTGGGATCAATTCCACCCCTTCAGATCTTCCTAAAATTTCATTGGCTTTCAGGAAAAAAAAGTTTGTCCAAATCCGTTGAGAATTCATCATTTCACTGCAAAGCACATTTTTAAACCTTTCTACCCAGAAAATTATGTTTCAACTGCTTGAAAACAAGTTACACCCTGCCAGATTTGTGAAGGCAAAAATTAGCTTTCCAAAAAAAGTGTGCGCAAATGCATTTAGAATTCGCCAATTCTCAGTATACCCAATTTTTAAACCTTTCTACCCAAAAATATAACTATCTGGTACCATCGGCAAGCCGAAAGTAAAGCTCTTTTCTCCCAAAATTCGATTGCCCCGAGTATAAAGCTAAAGAAATTTTCCTACTACTAATGGAATCTGCTTGTGGGGCATTTGCATTTTGTTTTTGCGCGCAGTTCCAGGACTCTTTTTATGCGCGCTCAAACAAAATACAGATGACACAGCAGATTCCATTAGTAGTAGGAAAATTTCTTTAGCTTTATACTCGGGGCAATCGAATTTTGGGAGAAAAGAGCTTTACTTTCGGCTTGCCGATGGTACCAGATATTTCCTCAACTTTAAATATATAAAAATTAAATTATGTCAATTTATGTCCTTTATTTTTATTGTTGTTTATATTTAAATTTTATCACATAAATAAACAAAACAAAAAAAATAAATAAATTAGTGAAATAAAATTAAAATGAAGAAAGTTTTGAAAATAAAAACAAAGCAAAATTTTTGGCAAACAAATATTTTTGGGAAATTTCTTTAGCTTTACACATGGGGCAATCTATTTTTGGGAGAAAAGAGCTTTACTTTTGGCTTGCCGATAGTACCAGTTATTTCCTCAACTTTAAATTTTAGAAAAAAAATGTATGCTGAACATGGTTTCGAACCCACCAGTTACTGTCCAGCAGCCAACCGCTTGCACCACTACACCACTGGCGCACATGGCAAAGTAGTCAACTGAAGGTTTATAAATAAGTAATAGATACAACATGAGGACAAAGGACGAGGGGAAAGGGTGGGGGGATGAAATGAATACCTACTCTCGTTCATTAGCAGATGCGAAGCAGCAGCAGCAGGGCAGCAGGGCAGCAGGGCAGCAGGAGTTCGGACGGCAACTTGTTCTTTGATTTTCTCCACAAAATACTTAGAATTTGAGGCTTTTCTCGCGAGTTTCAACTAATTCGTGCATGCTCTTTCCAATGCAACAAGAATTAGAAGGATTGGTTGCTCATAGCGGCAGCTGGAACCTTATCAAATTTAAGATCTAGCATTGACCCTCAATTATGACATCTGGGTCGAAAAGAGGGCCTGGGCGCTGACGGTCGCTGCGCTCCCTCGCGCCAGGCCAATGTTTCTACTTTTCCGGGATCAATTCCACCCCTTCAGATCTTCCTAAAATTACATTAGCTTTTAGGAAAAAAAATTTGTCCAAATCCGTTGAGAATTCATCATTTCACTGCACACCACATTTTTAAACCTTTCTACCCAAAAAATAATGTTTCAACTGCTTGATAATTAGTTACACCCTGCCAGATTTGTGAAGGCAAAAATTAGCTTTCCAGAAAAAGTGTGTGCAAATGCATTTAGAATTCGCCAATTCTCAGTATACCCAATTTTTAAACCTTTCTACCCAAAAATATAATGTTTATACTTTTCCAGGATCAATTCCACCCCTTCAGATCTTCCTAAAATTACATTAGCTTTCAGGAAAAAAAAGTTTCCCCAAATCCGTTAAGAATTCACCATTTCACTGCTCACCATATATTTAAACCTTTCTACCCAAAAAGTAATGTTTCAACTGCTTGAAAACCACTTTCACCCTTCCAGATTTGTAAAGAAAAGCATTACCTTTCCAGAAAAAACAGTATGTCAAAATCCGTTGAGAATTCGCATGGCCCCAGCCATGTTAGATAGCACATATATATACATACACAGACAAAAAAGTGAGTCACATGTATAGACTGCGAAGCGGGCCCGAAGGTCCCGCTTCGCAGTCAAACATTAAATATAAATATTTAAATAATTAAATAATCGACAATCGACAGCCTCGTTTGACAGCCATCAAAATTAATAAATATTAATCGATGATCCAAGCCAAGGCTGGCCACTGCGAAAAAGCCGCCCTCCTTCCTTTTCCTTTCCCCCCTCCTCCCACTCTTCCTCTCCCCTCCCCCCAGATCACCACCCGCAAAAACTAGTTTCTCAGATAAGAAGCCCGCAAAAACTACTTTCCCCCTCCTCCCACTCTTCCTCTCCCCTCCCCCCAGGTCTAAATAGAAATCTAGAAATCTATCTTTCCATGATATATAAATCTTTCCATGACAACTTTTTTAATAAGCCATGTTAAACAAGGAGCGCCCCCGATTCTCACCAGCCGTTTAGATTAGTGCTTTTATATGCAACACATTTACAACTTGCTTTTGCTTTCCTTTAATGACCATTACCTTTCATGTTTGTAAATTTTTGTTTGTAAATTTTTGTTTGAACATCAATGTCATATTGTCATCGTCATTTTGCTCGAATAGAATCGATTCGCAACAGACAATTGGAATATCACTTGATCGATTTGGCTGAGGGAAAAGGGGAGGAGGACAAGAACCAAAACCCGTTTCAGCAGCCCAAGCACCGCTCGCCGGATAAGCTCGCTTGATTTTTCCTCCTTCCGCTGCTATAATCATCAATTTAATATAATTATTTATTTTAATTTAATAAGCCTTCCGAACCAACTTGGCACCAAGCCAAAATGTATTTATAAGGCTAGGCTCTGTGAGGCTTGCTTTTATATTAATACGTTTAACATAATTAATTATTTAATATCTTTCAATTTAATATAATTAATTATTTAATATAATGTAAGATATTTAAATTTAATTTAATACATTTAATATTTTATTTAATTAATAATTAATAATAATAATAATCAATAATTAATTTATTTATCAATTTAATATAATTAATTATTTAATATAATGTAATATATTTAAATTTAATTTAATACATTTTAATATTTTATTTAATTAATAATTAAAAATAATAAATTTTAATTTAATACATTTAATATTTTATTTAATTAATAATTAATAATAATCAATAATTAATAAATTTAATTTAATACATTTAATATCTTATTTAATTAATAATTAATAATAATAATAATTAATAATTAATAATTAATAATTAATATTTTTAATATTTTTCCTTAGCCTAGTAAACCCTCCTCAGCGAGGCACCCTCGCCTCCTCTAACAAAGTCACCTCACCTTCCCCCCTCCTCCACATCACCCCCTCCCAAATCCGAAATGGGGGGGATGGTATAGTAAGACCATGTGTGCTTAGACCATCGGTGGTCGTCTGCTTTGCCAGGCTCAGGTTCAGGCGCTCTCGTCTCCAGCGGTTCTAGAGCAGATGAGATAGAGTGCATGAATGCAGCTGGATGAGAAAAGGCAGAATACCTGGACGAGTGAGGAGAAGGAGCGCGAAGTGGCAGCCAGACGGGAGCGGGCAGCAAAGCCGAGATGAGGCAGAATTTGCTCCGAGAGGAGCTCTACCGGAAGCCTTGTCAGACTTCGCTTCTTCGACGAACCCTTCAACCAGCTCATCGCATCTTTTTTTCTATCTCAACAACGAGGAACCTTGCTGGCAGAGCGTGGAGGGGCAGAAAGCGCATGGCCATCTCGCTCTACTCCGCTTCTCAACGTCATCAGTGCAGCTGCTTTTTTGGAAATTTCGATGCCGTATGATTTTGGCTTGGTTTTTGCCACCCTATGATTTTGCCACCCTATGAATTTTTATTTATGGAAGAAAATCGCTAACACATCGATATCGATAAGATAAAGTTGTTGTAGTGTGTCCCAAAACTTTATTTATGTACTCAATTGTTTGTTTTCAAAAATTTTGCGTCTTCCGTTAACTAAAATACTACTGAAATAGAAAATTTACACAAAACACATATTTTTGATACTTTTACAAAAATGCCTCGGACATGTGAAGGCAACCGAAATTGGGCTGGCGCGAACGGAGCTTTAGTGTCAGCGCCCAGCCCCTCTTTTCGACCCAGGTGTACGTTTTGAGGGTTATTGCTAGATCTTAATTTTTATATCTGGTACTATCGGCAGGCCAAATGTGGGTCTCTTTTCTCCAAAATTTGGAATTGCCTCGAGTAAAAAGTCAAGGAAATACAATTTCTACTAGTGGAACCGCCGCTTGGAACATTGCATTTTGTTTTCGGCGCGCAGTTCAGTGTCTCTTTCCATGCGCGCCCAAAAACAAAATGCAGATGATGCAGCATTTTGACTAGTAGAAATTGTATTTCCTTTACTTTTTACTCGAGGCGATTCCAAAATTTTGGAGAAAGAAGACGACATTTGGCCTGCCGATAGTACCAGACATTTCTTCCACTTTTAATATAGTATAAAATGTAAATATAAATTTTATATTGTTGCACTTATATATTTTGTTAAGATTTTATAAAAAAAATATAAAAAATATATAAAAGATATATAATCCTAGGGCGCGACAGCGCCCTAGTTATGAATGGGTGATCGAGTTTTTGGGTGGTTGCATGTCACGAGGTTCAGCGCCTTGGATATTGGATGAAACCATGGACATATATACATCAATCGAAAAAGCTCTCAATGAGATCTAGATGACGAAAATCGTGAAATTTTGATTTAGGCCTCTGAATTTTAATAAATAACTAAAATATGAACTGAAATATATAAAAAAGGGAAACTGCGCAGATTTTTATAAACTGATGTTCTAGGTTAGCTTCAATGCAAAGGGAAACTGCGCAGATTTTTATGATTTGATGCTCAGGTTAGCTTCAATGCAATAGATCTTAATTCCTAGGGGCGCGATAGTTCTTAAATTCCAAAATCTTAATTCCAAGCGATGGATTTATCCCAATGACTGTTTGAAAGCCTTGTTCATGTGGCAAGTAAATATGTCTTCCACATGGCCAAGACCTAGACAAGACTAAAATGCTACAGCATGAGCTGCTTAATGAATCGTCAATCATCAAAAAGAAATAGACAAGGTGTGACAAAATCGTGATAAATTTCGATTTAAATTATAAACCATTTTGAGTCAAAGTTTTAGAAAGATAACTTCATCTACGAAATCCACTGAGCATTTATAAGCAGGCGGCAATTTTGGCACAAAGAGGACAAAAATTAGTGAATGATAGAAAATACAACTAGTGAAATAAAAAAATTGTTACATCAAAAAAAAATTTTCTGAATTTTTGGTCACAATGAAATGATAAATTTACGAAATGAAGGTGTAACAAAATAAAACAAACAAAATTAAAGTTAAATTGAAATTAGCTAAAGTAAAGTTAACTTTCTGCTTGTCATTTGCAGAAAAAAAAAAAAAAAAAAAAAAAAATGATCAATTTTTTATTTTCAAATTACTTTTCCAAATTCTATAGGTAATTTTGTGTATGAGGCTTGTGTAAGTAGTAAAATTCACAAATCATTTAACATCATTTAATCAAAAATTAAAGACAAAATTAAAAACCAGAATAGTTGAAATGACAAGTTTCCTGCCATAAATTGCCACCTGCTTATGAATGCTCAGTGGATTTCGTAGATGAACCTGTTAAAACTTTGACTCAAAATGGTTTATAATTTTAAATCGAAATTTATCACGATTTTGTCACACCTTGTCTATTTCTTTTTGATGATTGACAATACATAAGCAGCTCATGCTGTAGCATTTTAGTCTTGTATATAATATATATATATATAATATATATAATATATATAATATATATATATATAATATATATAATATATATAATATATATAATATATATAATATATATAATATATATAATATATATAATATATATAATATATATAATATATATAATATACATAATATATATAATATATATAATATATATAATATATATAATATATATAATATATATAATATATATAATATATATAATATATATAATATATATAATATATATAATATATATAATATATAATATATATAATATATATAATATATATAATATATATAATATATATAATATATATAATATATATAATATATAATATATATAATATATATAATATATATATAATATATAATATATATAATATATATATAATATATAATATATATAATATATATATAATATATAATATATATAAAAAAAGATATAAATAAAAAAGTGAATAAAAAAACTTATTTAAAAAATATAACGACAGAATAAAAAGTTTGAAATTGAAAAATACAATGCAAATTCATTGGAAAATTAACATATTTTTGAGAAATTTTCTTGTCTTAGTACTCAGGGCAATCGATTTTTGGGAGAAAGAGTATTATTTTTGGCCTGCCGATGGTACCAGTATTCTTCAACTTTTAACATAGTATATAATTTTATAATGTTGGTTACATATTTAACTAATATTTTATTTAGAGATAAATAAATAATAAACAAAACCTTTAAAAAAATTTTTTTCAAATCGGATATTACAATGCAAAATCTATTGGCAAACATAAAAATTTTTGAGAAATTTTCTTAATATCTCAATGTTTAGGAGTATCGATTTTTGGGAAAAAAGAGCTTTACATTAGGCCTTCCGATGATACCAGTTGTTTTATCAAATTTAAAAAGACAAAAATAAAAAAGAATGCTTGAGAAGTATTCAAACCAGACAGGTTAATTCAACTGAACAATCGCGTACACCACTACACCAGTGGGGCATATGCCACCTTAGACCAACTTCAGATTTATCACTAAATGACTACATGATGAAGCCCAGTGACTGGGGCAGGGGGCGGGGGAAAAAAATGAATACCTACTATCGTCCATTGAATAGATGCGGAGAAGAAGAAGGAGGAGGAGGAGGAGGAGGAGTTCGGACAAATGGTTTTTTGCATTTTTCTTAATAAAATAAATAGTTTTGGGCAAAAGTCAAAAGATAAACTATCGTCAATTCGATGTTGCTCTTTCCATTGCAAAAAGAATTAAAACGATTGGAGCTTTCTGTGACGAGCAGCAGCCTTATCAAAATTGAGATCTAGCAATAACCCCAAAAACGTACACCTAGGTCGAAAAGAGGGGCTGGGCGCTGACACTCCGCTAAAGCTCCGTTCGCGCCAGCCCAATAAGGCTCTTGCTCATAAGTAAAGCTCTTTTCTCCCAAAAATCGATTACCCTAAGTATGTGGCAAGAAAATTTCTCAAAAATATATTAGTTTGCAAGTTTGCAAAAATTTGCATTGTATTTCATTTTCGAAACTTTTCTTTTTGTTATATTTAAAAAAAGTTCAATTATTTATTTATTTAATAAAATATTAACCAAATATATGACCAACAATATAAAATTTGTTTTCTATACGTTTTATACTATATTAAAAGTGGAAGAAATATCTGGTACCATCGGTAGGCCAAATGTGTGTCTCTTTTCTCCAAAATTAGCAATCGCCTCGAGTAAAAAGTCAAGGAAATACAATTTCTACTAGTGGAATCTGCTGCGTCATGTGCATTTTGTTTTTGGGCGCGCATGGAAAGAGACACTGAACTGCGCGCCAAAAACAAAATGCAACTGTCCAAGCAGCAGATTCCACTATTAAAAATTGTATTTCCTTGACTTTTTACTCGAGGCGATTGCTAATTTTGGAGAAAAGAGACCCACATTTGGCCTGCCGATGGTACCAGATATAAATTAACCTTATTATGCTAAAAACGTTCCTATCAGACTGATCCTTTTTGAATCACGTGGTGGCTATGCTGATAAAATTTCAGATTAATTATCATTTTATCATGGATGGACAGTACGGTGAAGGATAAAGGACACACGTTTCAAAGGTGCTTGGCTGTAACTTGTAATCGAGTGCGTGGAATGGTACTTTGCAGGTGTATGCCTGTTTGGAGCTATATCGAATGCACAGAATTTATGGCAGCCAATTTAATTTTCGAAATCCCCGGCTTGGTTGGTTGGCCGCTGGAAAGTGTCTGTGCAAATTGCTGTGGACGCATAATTAGGATAAAGGCATAAATTGTACAAATGTGACGCATTCACGAGATCTTTGACAGAAATGCAGGATGGATGAACATGAGATCTGACGGGAATGCGGGAGAGCTTCTCATAACACGAGTTGGTAGTGTTATCGGAGTCTATCCAAAACGAAGTGGGCGAATGTGGGGGTTTTTGGCGCTATTAGCGTGGGGTGTGTCGATAGTGGCGAGGAGGCGAGAAGCGGGTGGAAGGGCGGGTGGAGGGGGATCGGGGAGGTTGGCACTAAAGGCGTTCACGTCCCCTGTGGATCCGAACACCAGCCGTCGCGATGCGTCCAAATCCGAGTACTGCATTGAGAATGGCGAGTGTGCCATGGGCCCTCAAATACGCTTCTGCTTCTGCACCTCCGCAAAACTCAAGAGGGTGGAGCTAGAAACCGATGAAGGATCGTCGATGAAGCAGTGGAGCAGAGCGTTTAAGTAGCTGGGCCCCGATGCTTGCTGCTATGTCTTGTTGCAGCAAGGAGAAGATAGTGGCGAAGAGAAGGATAAGGCGCATGGGCATTCACTCGGTCTACACTTCTACTGATAACTCCTTCCTCTCTCGACTGATGCTAAAATGAGCCTGATGCGGGAACGAGGAGGCAGACTTTAAACTTGAATAAGCTTCAGTTTGTGACAACAAAGCAGGACTCTGACCAGAGACGCGAGATAAGGCGAATGTAGGCTCTTTTATGAAGCTTGGAAGAAGGCAAGCTGACTCCGCTGGCTGAAGACTGAGTCCACGTGACACGTGATCTACTCTAGTCATGCTCCTTTGCCCCATAAAAGTCTCCTATTACGCATTAGTAACGACTCCAAGTTACTCAATTTTGAAACCATTCCTGGTCTGATCTTGAAACAAAAACAAACTGCTCAGATTGTTTATCGGGTCCTCAGCTTTGCAGCACAGACTGACTACTGCGTATGGGCCTATTGTATGGGAAATAAATGGGACAAAGATCAGTCTTTGATGATTCATTATCAGTTCCCTTCGATCCATAAGTTTTGGGGCATAAGTAAACAAAAAATGTTGATCTTACATTTTGTTTCCAATGGCTTAAATCGATGCTTTTGCCTCAAATGCACCTAAAAATATCAATTATATGCCCAATTTCATAATATTTTGAAATCTGATCACTTGGTATTTTTTTCTCATCTGAGACCAATTTGAGCAAAAAAGATTGAAGCATTTAATTTCAAAATATAATGATATTCGGCATTAAAAAGATATTTTAGGAGTATTTGAGGCCATAGCATCGATTTTCATGTATATAAACTAAAACCCAGGAATTTTTGACCGCGAAGCGGGTCTGCTGGTTCTAAATCTGTGTTTACTTTTGAATTTGGTTGAGAAACCACAGACTTATCCTTTTGAGTGAAGAATTTTCATGCTTTCAAAGAAGAGCTAGAATAAGTTTGTAGCAATAGCAGCTGAACGGCTGAAAATACTTGGGTTTTTTCACAAGTCATATATGCCGATTCTAAATCTGTGCTTACTTCTAAAATTGGTTGAGAAACCACAGAGTTACCCTTTTGAGCGAGAAATTTTCATGCATTTTTGGTTAACTGAACCGTGAGGGATAGTTTTGCCGTCACCTATTGCGCTTTGCGCCATTATACTTGTTTTGCTAAATACCTGCCTAAGGCTTAGGGTGATTAGCTCACAAAAGGAAATTGATCAGTACTGCCTTCCTGGTAAGATTTTATAACATAAGGCATATCTTCGGTGCTCGTCAAAATTGCACCATTAGACCAAAAAATTTAAGGAAAATCTATGTTTTTTGGGAAATCTCAATTTTTCATTTTATGGCATTGATTAGGTTTTTAGATAAAATATGAAACTTTTTGGTACGAAATCTAAAACTATTGGCACGCCTGTGTCCAGCTAATGTAGACAAATCGATCCATACCCAATTCGAGGACTTTTGGAAGGAAATGAGTGAAATTTCAGTTTATGAGAAAAATCGCCAAAAACTTAAATTTTGCGACCTCTAATTTTGCAGAGCTGTCCTGACCTGGATATTGAGTTTCGACCTCAAGTATATTTATGAATTTTACTTCTTATGAATATATCTTTTCATTCCCGTCATAAAAAGGGGGAACTAAAAATTCATGGGTCTCCCATTTGTGCTCCTCTGAAAATGGTAAATTCGGATGTGATAGCGTGAAAGACGGCTTTGGCTCAAAGAAGAAATTGTGGTTTCTATTATTCATGCATATGGTATTGCGATCCCTTAACAAAAGAAGGCAATTCCGTCAACGAAAAAAACTGAGGTTAATCGTATTATCAATCAATTCTTGGCAATGCCTTTCTAACACCCTTTATCCTAAGCCGCTAATGGCTTAAGATTAAAACGCTGTCATATCACGCAAAGGGTCATGTGTTTTTGACGCTTATGACAGACATATACCTGCGCCTGCCGCCAATTCCCCCCAAAACCACCTCTTACCACCACCCCCTCTGTTTTAGCAAATAGTGGTTGATAAAACTTGGCACATTGGCCTCCAAATCCAATGCATAAATGCCGGCATCCATTCAATCATATGGCCATTATATGAGTAAGCAATTCGAAAAAGCTGAAAGAAATTTATGCCCTCTATCTGGTACCATCGGCAAGTCAAAATAAACATCATCTCTTTTCTCTGAAAAAATTAGCACTCCAATTTTCGAATATCAAACATCTGGTGCCATCGGAATGCCAAATGTGGGTTTCTTTTCTCCAAAAATTAAAATTGCCCTGAGTAAAAAGTCAAAGAAATACAATTACAGCTAGTTGAATCTCTTAATAAGACAGTTGCATTTTGTTTTTGACGCGCAGTCTAGCGTCTCTTTCCATGCGCGCCCAAAAACAAAATGCAAATTCGGGGCAATCGAATTTTTGGCAGAAAGGGGATTCAATTTTGGAATTGTGGAATCTGCTGAGCCACCTGCATTTTGTTTTAGCGCGCATTGGAAAGAGACATCATCAAACCCTTATCAAAATTAAAATCAAGCAATAAAACAAAAGAAACACCTGGTTCGAAAAGAGGGGCTGAGTGCTGACACTTCGCTAAAGCTCCCTTCGCGCCAGCCCAATATCGAATGGTTTTCGCTGGTTTTCTTACAAATCTAAAATTTTTCCGATTGAGATTTCATGCTTTTCGCTCTTTTTTCAGCATAAGCACAGAATGATTTCAAAAATATTAGTGAAAATCAGGAAAAGGTTGATAAAAATGAGCAAACTGTACGGTTTGATTAAGAAATGAGATAAAATTAAAAAATGGATTTTCTCGCGGTCATGAGGTTAAAAAAGTTTTGTAAGAAAATGACCATTTCAAGGCGAGAAAGCCACATTGTTAGGTTACAATCGCTTGTAATTAGATGCGAGCTAAACACGGGCCAATCACAAATTCCAGCACGACTCTCATATGTTAAAAATGGAATGCCCTCCGTCAGGGTTTTCAATCTTCTCGCAAACGGCCTCTTAAAGTGTTCCAAAGGATGCTTACGCCTTGCAAGTATTAGCCTTTGAACATAGCAAAGTTGCTAACGAGGTTTGAAAAAGAATAAAATCTAGCTTTCCGCCTTCTTTGTAATAAACATGAGCTTTCTTAATCACATTGACGTGGCTCGAGGCAATGCAATGTGACTGCAAATTGAACAAGCATTCCTCTATGTCCTTTTTTATCAGCTGCCCTATAGTTCCACGCAAGAATGCTGTTAGCGAAACAATCGTCTGAAAAGCGCCCGCAGCCTTTCCTTGCTGCCCCTTGCTATTATTCTACAAGCATTTTCAGCCCTGCATCACATAGTAGAGGATCACTCGAGCAGGGCCCAGATCTCGTTGTGTCGCTCGCCGAAGAATTTTGGCATGGGGCTGTCGTAGCCAGCGTAGAGGAAGCCGATGGCCTGCTGCCCTGTTTTGGCCAGGGACGAACGCAGTTTCGCCTCATTCTCATCCTTTAGCCCCGGGAACCACATCGGGTTTCCTGCAACTCAGGCCTCTAAGTCACTCTCATTTCGGTACTTGGATTTCGGAACCCGAGAAACAGCGAACAGCAACAGTGATGGTGGGCATCTTTAGGTTGACTACACTGGGCAGTGTGGAGGCAGGTAGTTTGGCGCCAGGTGCGTCGTAGTCCTGGTATTTGTAGGGAGCGAAGAAAGCCATTTTCTGACAGCCAACAATCAATGAGGGGATTGAATAAAAGGAATGCTGAATCTGGACCATGCCGCGGCAGCTTCGGCTAGGCTGGCTGACGAGGACTGGAGCGGTCATGTCGATTTTCACTCTTTTAGTATTCCCACTTCCACTGATGTATGCGAAAAGATTCCAAAATTTGCCCTTCAAAGCTATTCCTGGTAGACCAAGAGCGGAAAAGGCTGTATAAAACCAACGTTCACATCGCAGGATCCGTCTTCCGTCCACCAGGAGGCGGGGTACTCCCGGATCTGGTACTCGTCCGTTGTGTTGAGGATCTGCAAAGCTGTCAGCTTCCTGGCACATGGGAGGCTGACTTGTGCTTGGGCGACCTTGAACTTGGGGCACTCGGAGACCTCGCGGTAGCGACCGCAGAAGTTGCTGACAGGGTCATCCCCGGCTGCGTTCGGCCTCACGAAGTCAGCGCAATTCATTTTTACTCCCGCGACAACGCCCGCCCCAGACCACAACAGCACCGCCAGGCAAATCATTATTCTGCTCTGATTTCACACATTCTTCTTCCACAGAAAATTTCACAGGGAGGGTATGCTAGGAAATTTTACAGGGAGGGAGGCTAGGAAATGGGGATGAGACTGTGCACGGGGTTTGGTGAAGAACGGGAAAAGTGTAAGGGCAGGATGGGCCAAAGTATGTAGCAGAAGCTGGTGGTAGACCGCGTGACTTGTCGCTCCAAGCCCTAGTCTAATTCGACAAACTGACGCGAATTTACTCGTGAACAGTTCCTGGAAGGATGACGCTCAACTGAACGCTCTTTACTGAGCAGTTGCCCAGAGCCGCAAAAACTGGTTTTGAAGATTTTTCGCTAGACGCCTAATTGCAACTTCCAGGCCAATGCCTTGCACTTTCTTTTTCAAAAAACTTAATATCAATGATTTTGCAATTAGACGCATAAATTGTGCTTGGTTTCGCCCATGATTGGCTGTGTGACTATTATTGGACAGGGCAGCGTTTTGTGCTGTGATCTATGAGCATGAAATTTTTTATCGGAACTTGAATGCACCAGATGCACCAGAAAATGGCAATGCTACACCAGTGAAAATGCCGTCTGCATTGCATGAGATACACAAGGCAAAAACGTCCCTCTTTTGGCTGACACCTAGTTTCCCCCTCTCATGAAAGTTTCCCACCCCCCCCACAAGATTTTACCTACCACACACACCCTGCGCTAACTCGTCCCCTAGTTGATATGGCTTTGGCGAATTGCAGGTGAAACTAGGTGAAAATAGGTGAAATTGAGTCTTTGGGGGGGGGGGGGGAACTAGTCCTCGAAACCGACGACTAGTTTCCCCCCCCCCAAGAGTTTTGACGCCTAGTTCCCCCCCCCCCAAGACACAAATTTCCCTGTTTAGACTGCCGTATCAACTAGGGGACGCATTAGCGCAGGGTGTGTGGGTATAGGTGAAAATCTTGGTGGGGGGAAACTTTCATGAGGGGGGGAAACTTTCAAAAAATGCCTTGGGGGGGAAACTAGGTGTCAGCCCCTCTTTTTACAATAGAACAGGCAGAAGGCAGCTTGACAGCAACAAGAAAAACCACCGGCGCAGACTGAAACTCGAAAATCCCAAAGACATAGACACAAAATAAACAGCAACCAGCAGGAGAAATGACTGTTCCAGTCTTACATACAGTGCAGCTGCCAGAGTCAGGCCTGTTGCCAAGCTATTCAAGCCGAGTTCAGTCGCTGGAGCCGGAATCCTGCATTTTCGGATCCATTTGGGATCGGCGCCTGGCCAGTGGATTTTCCATCATTACCCACTAATTTATTCAACATATAATTTAAATTCATAGACATTTAAATTGGCCTTTTTCGGGCTGAACTATTGAAGAAGAAAGAGGCTGATACGGAAGTGAAGAGAAAGATGTAGGAGTCAGAAGCACGCTTGGAGGCGATGGACGACCAGCTGGTTCGACTCACTCTCTCATCGTCCATCGACCACCACTCATCCCCCGAGCGAACCTCAGCCACGTAGTGCCCTGCACTACTCCATTCACATTGAAGCCCTTTATCTGGAAGTGTAAGTGGAAGCCTGAAGTGAGGCTGTCGTTCTTGGAGAAGGCGAGGTGTGAGACAATGCAGCTGAGACGGTAGGTATCCTTCAGCCCACCCTCCTTCAATCCATGCTTCCTTCCGTGTCATGAAAGAAAGTAAGGTAGGGGGACCTTTTCGTTTTGCTTGGCGATATGGCGGAAGGGGTTGGCTTGGAGCATTTGGAGCTGCTGGCGTGAGAATGCCTCCGCTGCTTTCTGTCTGGCCGCGGCCTTGGCTGCACGCTCCTCCTCCTCTCCTGCCCCATCCTCCTCAGTTGCCGTTTCCGCCTCCCCATTGCCCACTTTTGCCACCTCCTCCTCCTTCCTTGCTTCTTCCGCCCTCGTCTCAGCATCAGCCATATTTCCATTCTTCAATTCTCATCTTATTTTTTCCTCATCTACTTACAGGAGAAGACTAACGGATAGTCCAAAGATGGCGGAGTCTTCTAGGTGAGACACCGGGGATTCCGACTCGATCCTAGCTCGCTTCGGTGCCCTTGGCTCCAGCTCTTCATCTTCCTCCTCTGTGGGTCTCTTCTCCTGCTGGGCTGGGCTGGGGCCATGGATCTGTTCAGCGGGGTCTTGACCGAAGGAGAGGGAGCGAGAGTGGGAGGAGGGGCAGGAGGCAGCTTCCTTCTCCACTCCAAGGTCGCTTCCGGCTTGTAGGCGGTCGTCGTGTATGCAGTCCATGGCCTGGGACAAGGAGGGCGGGTGGAGGAAGAACTGGAGGGAGAGGAAGGGCTGGAGGTCCAGGGGGTGCTCCTTCTTGCGTCCACCGAGGCCGTGGAAGGCGTAGCGTTTGACGGCGAGTATGAGGAGGGGCGGCTGGCGGCGGATGGAGCGGATGGAGACGGCAGCCTTCCCCCCGCACTCCTCACACGTGTACTCGATCTGCTCCGGCTGGAAGCTGAGCATGAGGAGGTCTTGGAGGCTGAACTCCCCCGTCGCCTCCGGCAGCTCCAGCGTGAGGTCGTGGCTGCACTCAGCTCGCTCCACCAACCGCTCGCAGCTCAAACATTCACAGTTTCACACCTCTGCTTTCTTCTACACGGCCTGATAGGACACTGGGACCTGAGGCAGGCGATGGAGTTGACGACCTCCATCTCCACCAGGTCCCGGATCGGATTGCTCACTTCTGCTCCGCCGCTCGCATCTGCAGTTTCATCTGGGAGAAATGAGGGGAGAAGATGGTTGAGGATGGGCTGAGCAACCGAGGGGAACGCGTTTGATGATAGCATCAATTTCCTCCTTCAGCTGGTCGATGATCTGGCCAAGGAGCTCGTAGGCGTCCTGCATGCCGTAGCCGCTGAAGCGGGCGGCCTTGGAGCTGATGGCCGTCTTCACCTTTTCCAGCGTCTTCTCCACCAAGTCTTTCTGCTTCTGCACTCCTCTATGGCTGAGGGGAAGAAAGATGAGGAGGAGGTGAAAGCCCACATCTGCATAGGAGTGCTGGTAGAGGCGTCGTTCGTTAAGACGGACCATGGCAAGGAGGAGGGAGGGAGCTGGGTCATCGAGGAGGATGTCGTCATCGGAATTGCGAATGGCAAGCGGGCGCGGAGCGATGCCCCAGAGCTCAGCCTGCTCGAAGAACAGCTGAAAGCCAAGACCTCGTCGGATGTAAGATGGCGGGGAGGGATTGTGAAACTTTGAGCGCCGTCGTGAAGCTCTCCACGGAAAGCAGGCCCTGGATGATGGCGTTCATGTAGCACGTATTCCCCAGGTTCTTGAATCTGCAACCACATACTCTGTCAAGCCAAATGTTCTCCTTAGGCTTAGGCAGGTTCTAGACTGAGTAGAAGAAAGGATGGAAGAGAATGGGTGACCCAGTTTTGTCATTTGGAAGCTGGGCTGATTTGAAGGGAGAGTGTGGAGTAGAAGGGCGGAATAGAGGAGGTGAGGCGGGTGGCGTTCGTGGCATCAGCAGGCGCTTGCCAAGGCTACGCTCCGGCATACGGGACTCTGAAAGCCTCTCCAACTTCCCCTTTCTCACGCCTGAGGCAAGGGAGCTTGTGGACTGGGCGTAGCTGTGGGACGGCCGAGAGGCTGGGCAATCTCCCTCGGCTCCAGCACCATCCTGGTGAAGCTCTTCTCCTTCTCCTTACCTGCCTCACTGCAGAAGGGCATGGGTTAAGGAGAGAGGGAATGAGGGAAAGAAGGAAGGAGGGAATACGCGGAGGTGATGCTGGCAGCTTCGGCCTCCAGGCTCTTCTCGGCGAGGAAGGAGCGGGCAGAGGGACGCTCGGCGCTGGCCAGAGGAGTCCGCTTCTTGCTGAAACCAGGAAGGGTGGGGGAGGAGGGAAAAAAAGGGGGAGAGAACGCGAGATTGGAGGCGGGCGAGCGTTGTGGAAGAGGGCTGCGAGGGGAGCGCGGCTGCTGCTGCTCCTTTAGTCGCTGCAGTTGGAGGGGCAGAGCGGCGTTCTCCTTGCCCCGTGGCGAAGGCTCCAGCCCCAGAGCCCTGTGGGTCAGGAGATGAGATGAGGAAGGTGAGGGGCGGTAGAGGAGGAGACGGAGAGGAGGTGTTGGGGGATGCGATGTGAGGCTGGCTGCCGCTGAGGTTGAAAGAGTCCATGGCGCCGCGAAGTTGCTGCTTCTTCGCGCGTGCCTCTGCCGTGGACTGGACCAGACTCCTCGCTGTCAACCCATCTTCATCAATTGGCGGGAATGGGACACAGAACTAGAGGAAGAGAACAGGAGCCAGAGAACTGGCTGGCTTGGCCTCGCATATGGTTGATTGTGTCCTTGAGGAGGGAGAAGATTTGGAAGGGGAAGGCGAGGATGTTTGGGGTTTTCTTGGCCTTGCCGGACTCCAGGAGGAAGCGCCGGCCGCGGCTACTGAGACAGATGCGGTGAAAGCTGGCGCCTTTGCGAGCTCCTTGCCAACCGTCGAGACGCCAGAGATCCTACCAGCCAACCCATGCTCTATGTCCAGGAGAATGAATGGGAATGGAAGAGAGGAGGAACGATGAGAGTGCGGAAGCAGAGGTTGTCGGGGGAGACGTTGTAGATGGCGGCCAAGGCCTTGCCCGACTCCGCGTGCACGCCCAGCACCCACAACGAGCGAAACGTCAGACCAACCGGGCCTTTTATCTCCCCGATTGATGTCTACGATATGCTTCTACTATTAGAACAGCAGAAGAAGCAATGAAGCTCAGAAACAGAAGAAGTTTTGACCAAATCAGTAATAAAAATTGGAACTAACGCGAATCAAATGTATGGCTGTAAAAGGACCAACGCTGCCGAAGAAAAGGGCGGGCTCTTCTTTGAAGAGGGGTTGCCAGGCGTCTGGGGATGTGGCAGTCTCGAACTCACGCCTGACTTGGCATTCGAAGGTGGCGTTGAGGCTAAGCGAGCTGTCACAGCCCTTCACCATGCCACCATTACAGGCCTAGAGCGATGATTGAATACTAGCGCAAACCCTTCATCAGAGTGTGCAGTGTGTGCACTGGCCTAGACGAAGGCGGGGAGGTGTCAAGTTTTGCATTCCGCAGAAAGTTTGAGCGGTAAAATCTCCAGTGTTCACAAACCGCGCGCTTTTCCATCACCGTCTCAGGCCTAAATGCGCAATCCGGTTGCTAGAGAACAAAGTTCCTGTTTTTCCATTGAATTGTTGAAAAATACTTTCCATGCACAATATTTTAGCGCACTAAATCACAAAATATGTCCTTCGATTTTCAAGACTGCGTCTGGTGCTTTATTTTGTGCAGTTTTTAATTTGTGGTGCTCAAATTAGGCCTATCTTCATAGGTGAACGAACTAAAGCCGGAAATATCACTATAATAGTTGCATGTACTAGCTAAACACATCCGCTAAGGTGGGCAAAACTTTTTTCCTAGTCAAAGTGGGATCCCCTTGCTCATAGGCTTCGCTCCGATCTCCTCCCATCTCCTGCAAAGAAGGCCAGAATGAAAACAAGCGCCAAATGTAGACGTGAGGAAAAGGAGAAAACGGGAATGGGTCGAAGGCCGAGGTGGAAGTGGAGTTTAGGATGTGTGAGGGCAGCGTAGATCCGCTGGCGAAGGCTCTCGTCCGCTGCGTAGATGAGCAGCTGGCGTCGCCCTTCGGCAGAGAAGAGGAGGACGAGCGCCTGGTATCCCTCTGCCTCCGCATAGGCTCCCAGCGCATCGTCCAAGCTCCGTCCTTCCAATCCAACCCTTGTCTTCGCTTTGTGGAAGGAGGCCGGAAGAGTCACCTGGCTGAGTTTTCTGAAGCTGGGCGAGGAAGTTGGGGAGGAGGACGGGGATGGTGGGAACGGCGATGGCGGTGTTGGGGCCACGGATGCTTTTGCTGTCCTTGCCCAGCATCTCGCCCAGGCTCAGACTGCTGATATCCGAGCGCGCCTGCTCCAACTCCTGCCAAATCAATCATTTCCTGCTCTCGTCACCTTTTCAACATAATATAGTTCCTCCAATGTATTGGTGCAGAAAAGAGTAGTGGCAAGAGAGAGATGGAAACCTGGAGGAGTGCTGGTTTATGAAGACTGCCACTGCGAGCCTCGAGCCAGGCGAGCATCTCTGCGTCCAGCGGCTTGGCTCGCTTGGCCTCCGGGGCCAGGTTGACGGTGTCCAGGACGATGGCGCCCGCCAGCAGACGCGCCGTCTCCGCTGACGGCTCCTCCCCGGCCTCAAATCAGCTCCACCTTCCCTCTCTCCACCTCCATTGCCTTCAAGGACTGGGGAACCAGGCGGAGCTTTTCGGCCACCAAAGAAGCGCCGGAGCCGACCAGCTCCAGCCAAACCTCCGCCACGCCCTTCAGGGAGGCCTCGTGTCGCTGGTGATGATCCACTACCTCCATCACTCCCTTTTGCAGATCCTCAATCATTCCGATTCCTCTTTTGGGTTGTGAAATGGGATTGGAACCTGTTGTGTTGGAGCGAGGACGTGGTGGTCCACCAGGGTGATGGCCACACGATCCTCAGCCACCAGCTGAGTGAGATTCAGATCATCTGCAGTTGACGAGAAGCCTCTGCCCTGCCAGGATGGGGGAGGCTAAGTGGGAGTACCGATAAAAACAAGCTCTCGCAGAGGCTGCAACTCGGGCAGGACCTTGCGGAGGTAATATGCGACTTCGGTTTTGGTATGGAACTGAGCTCGGGCCACATTCAGCACCGGAATAGCCGTCTGCTTCTTCTAAAACTCAAACATTTCACCCAGCATTCAATGGGTGTCTGAGGCCACCTGAGATTGGAGTAGTTGGGCATAGGCGATGGCTGAGACGGCGCTGTCGAGGTCAACAGCCTCGTTGCCTAGCACCACTCGGAATCGCTCTTTCTGCAAACCTTTCTTTATGAAATAACCTTAGTCTTTCTCGGGAAACTAAAAATTTAAAGAAAGCAATAGAGATTTTAGAGTAAAGATGGGAGAAATTAGTAACAGAATTGAGGAGACGCTTGAGGTTGGGCTGTAGGGAGCGGAGGAAGGGAAGGAGTGCCATGTCAGGTTGATAGTTGAGGATGAGGACAGGGAGGAGGAGGGAGGCCCCGAAGGACGCGAAGCGCGGTGTCGACCGCAGCTTGGCGTCGACCACCCTATTGGCTACTCTTTTCTGCAATATTATCCATTCTCTCTCTATCTCATTCATCTACGCTTATTGCTCCAAATACTCTCATCGGTTATGCACCGATGAACACACTTTCAAAACAACACAGAGAGACTATTTGAAATTGTTTATTTGGAGTGACAAAAGGTGATGAAAACAAAAAACGGAAATCACTGGGCTTGTTGAGCGAAAAGAGGGTAAATGTATGCTAGGAGGAAGAATGCGGTGGTGAGAAGCCCATAAGCCGCCAAAAAAGCGATGAGGCAGAGACGGTCCAGAATGCTGGCCAAGTATTCGTACTCCAACGACAGCGACCGTCCTTCCTCCCGCGCTCCCAACACTGCCTCCAAACCTCCTCCTTCCCATATTTCACCATCTCTAGCTCCTCTAGACTCAACCTGAATGCTGCGGGACTCCTGGCGCAGGAGGCGAAGGTTGGCGAGGAGGAGGCCGCGAATGCTTTCCTCCTCCTCTTCTGCCACCGTCTCTTCTGCCGCCGCTTCCGGCTTCCTCAAGGCCCTGCTATTATGTTGGTGAATGAGAAAAGATGGGGATAGGAAACGGAGCGGAGTCGTTAAGTAGTGGAGTGAAGAAGGCCTGATGTTGACGGAGTGACTGGGCTATACGGCAGACAGTCAGACCTTGAGGCGGACGGATGCCCAACCAGCGACCAAGGTAGCCAAACATAATCACCTACACCTTTTCTCCCATACCCCACATTCTTAGTTCACATCGAGAAAAGGGAGACACCTTAGTTCTGTCGGAAAGGTGCTGGTTGTACTCGCTGCGCCGTTGGAAGGATATGATGAAGGAGGAGATGATGGTGGCCACGGAGTTCAGCACTATCATCAGAAGAAAATAGACGCCTGTCAAACATTTCTCTCAATCCACCAGTTTAGGAAGTGATGATGAGAAGTTGCCAACTTATGACAGGAACGTAGTTGGATGTGGTTGGCATGGCATCTCCTACCATCAAGAGGAGTACCTTCAACAAATAAAAGATCTGCTGATCTGCATGTAGGCCAAGGTGTGGCTAGGGGCGACGAACGGACATAGCCAGGAGAGTGGTGATGCCGAGATTGACTTTCTCCGTTCTGGTGGAGGTGGTGGAGGAGGGAGAGAAAAAGCCTGTGATTGCTACTACACCGATTATGGCTTGCGGTAGGACCAAGTTCACCATGTAGTACAGACTTTTCCTCAATCAAAATTGCTCATTTTTCGTTTCCGATGATGCAATTTGCAGTAAACCGATGAATGACAAGATGCATGTGGACTTTGGCGAAGGGATGAGAGCAGCAGGAGTAGTTGTAGTAGTGCTTGCTCACGGTGAAGGAGACCAGATCCCATTCCTGGCTCGCCACGTACGACTCCAGCGACACTACTGAGGCTTCGGGAAAGTAGTCAATTCCTTTCAAACTTTCATTTAGCAGCTAATGATTAAGTAAAGAAGGCGGAACCAGTTGCTTCGTAGGCCCAGGAGCCGAAGATGAGGGTACAATTCTGCATGTCGAAAGGAAAGAAGCGAATGTTCATGCGACATGCCACTTTGTAGATAGCTGGGTATCGAAGCGTCACTAATGTCCCTAAAAAATTGCCTCTTTTTCAATCCATTTTATGAGAATAGTTTAAGTCAGGGGGAAACCATTATCGGAAGGCTCTAGAATGACATTGCTCATCCTCTCCGTAACCACGGACTCCATTTCCAGACTAAAGTGCAAAGGAGTGAAGCAAAATAGTTGAAGGCAATAAATGGGTAGAAACTGTCTAGCCTGTTGTAAAGGCTGGTATCGGGGATCCAGGTGCGTCCAACAGGGAGAATGAGCTGGTCCGGGGCGCCTGGAATACTTCTGTTCCATCGCAGCGAAGCATCCAGCCACCGCTGCGTCATCCACACGTACAGTCGCACCACTTGATCCGCTTCATTCTCCAAACAACCTACCCTATAGCCAATGAAAAATAGAAAAGAGGCTCTGCCAACGACGGCCAGTATTTGGTAGAGGTTCATATGGATGCGCACATCCACAGAATCTGCTTCGCTCGGACTTGGACGGAGCTCGGCATTGTGGGAAGGCGGAAAGAGACTCGCGTAGAGCGCCTCACTTCCCAGTCCTTCCACACTGCCCCATTTGTCTGTAAAAGCCTATCCTGTATGAGAGCAGCAATCGAAAAGGGATCAAAGCCGCCTCACCGGCAGTTAGAAGAGCAAGGAGCCAGTAGAAGATGGGAGTCATTGGAGCTGGCTTGAGATTGACATGAGAGAAGGACGGCCTTTTCTCCGCGGTGAAGAAATGGCCCAGTCCCCAGACAAGTTTCAGAGGCCTCTCCCTAGGCAGAGAAGTGCAGGCACCCCGCGGCTTCCCCACCTGGTCCTCATAAAGGCATCCCCCCCTATACACCCCATTATTATGCCCTCCCAAGTCACGCCAATTTGCCTACTTTATTATATAGCAAATAGATTTCTCACAAAAATCAGAATAGAAGTGACAAGTGCCAAAGTATCAACATAGAAAATGGGAACTCTAAAATCCTAGTTCTTAGCTTCAAGGGGGCTTGGGGGTGGGAAGATAGCGGGAGACAGCTTGGCGCATGCTGAGAATGGCGGCGGTCTGGTCGGGGCTGCGAAGGAGGGCGCTGCCGGAGACGATGACGTTGGCGCCCGCCTCTGCCGCCACCTCCACGTTCTCTACTCCCACCCCACCGTCTACCTACATGCCCCAACCCATCTAATCTCTAATCTGGCTGAGATAGGGTGAGAGGAAGAGCCTGAATGTCGAGGTCGGGGAAGTGGGCGCGGAGGCTGCGTACCTTGGGCATCATGTCCGCCATGAATGCCTGGCCCCCGAAGCCCGGCTCCACCGTCATCACCAGGATCTGGTCTACCGCTTTTCCCAGGCTCCACACCTCTTCCACTGCAAACATCTCTCACCAATAATTGGGGATGTGAAGTGTAGAAGAAGAAGGGTGCCTGGGGTGCCGGGCTTGATGGCGACGCCGGCGCGCATGCCAGCCTTGTGGATGGCTGCGACGAGCTCCAAGGGATCCTTGCCCCGCCCAGTGATGGCCTCCAGGTGAAAGGTGAGCATGCTGGCCCCTGCCTTCGCCATGCCCTCCACCTAAAGGAGGAAAGACTCCTATTACTTGGCACTGAGGGGTGGGGAGGAAATGAACCCATTTCTCTGGCTCGGCAACCATAGCGTGGACGTCGAAGAAGGGCTGGGGTCCGAGGGCTTTGCGGAGGCAGGCGATGAGGGGATGGCCGAAGGTCAAATTGGGCACGAAGTGACCGTCCATCACATCCAGGTGCAGCCAGTCAGCTCCTTCAAGGACCCTCTCTCTTCCCATCAACAAGCCGTAAAGATATACTATACACCTCGATCCAGAAGCTGGCGACATTCCGAGGCAAGGTTGGCCAGATCCGCGTTCAAGATGGAGGGACAGATTTTGCAGCCTGACTCTGGACTCACCATTCTCCGTTCCGCCCTCGCGAAAAGCCTCAAAAGCAGGGCTTGGGCAGGGGGCATTCGCATAACTGCACACTTTCCGCGTCTCCATTAGGGTGTCCTGGCCCGGCGCGCGTTTGAGTGTTTGAAAAAAGACTAGGGGGAAGCGGCTTAAAATAAGGACACTGTTTGTGGACAGGTCTATCTTGGAGGGGACTCTTCGCATCATTCTGCCCCTCGTCATGTCTGTGGACAGAGCCTCGTTGCTTGTTTGCTCAACTTGGTACACGTATCCAACCGCTGCTTTTTCCTCTCCTGCCACCCAGCAGTTGTCCAGATAAACGGCCCACAAAACTCTGATACACGCTTAGCTCATTAGTGTTGATAAGAAACTGCTGTCACAGCAACTTTCTGCTCAGCCCAACGTCTTTTAAAATTTATTTTAATCTATAAATGGTTTGTTGAAATTTATCTGTTTTGTTACATTACTCTTGTTCAGTATGTT
>JASANA010009363.1:0-11611 GCA_030248095.1 Ptycholaimellus sp. GST1_10 | reverse complement strand
TATTTTATAGTGGGTTTTATTAACCCAAAATACTATCTCTATATTTTACTAGCGATCAAATGGGGGAAATTTTTTTATTCAGCTTAATTTGAATTTACTTGCAACTGAAGTGGACTAATCCGTAGCAAAGAAATAAGTTTTATACCTTATCGTGAACTTTACTGTAAAAATGTTCGTCAGTCCAATGTAAAGCTGTATTAATTAATGATAAGAGAGCACCTTACTTTAATGGCAATTGATTTGGTCAAATGTAAGTTGGCTCCCCAAATTTCGCAGTATTGACCCATTAGTTGAGATATAATTTTTTTAAATTTCAAATCCAAATTTTGTCTATTTCTTGAAAATGATAGATGTAATGCTGTAATTAAGTACGTAGGGCATATTTTTATAATCAATTGCAATTAATTGAAATAGAGAATAAGAAGCCGCAGAGTCAGTTAAAAATTTTTTTGCTATATATATTTTTAAAAATGTTTTTACATTCTACTTTTTTGGGAGCTCAGATTTTAAATACATATTAGTATTTTGGCCAGGTGCTCTCTTATCATTAATTAATACAGCTTTACATTGGACTGACGAACATTTTTACAGTGCACAAAGTTCACAATCTAAGGTATAAAACTTATTTCTTTGCTAAGAAAACATTTCATCCACTTCAGTTGCAAGTAAAATTCAAATTAAGCTGAATAAAAAAATTTCCTCCACTTCAATCGCAGGTAAAATATAGATAAGAGATACTTTTTGGGTTAGTAAAACCCACTATATAATAATTTCATCCACTTCATACAGGGGCAAAGCCCCTATGCATGGAGTAAAGGAAGATGACATTGGTGACGAGCGGCTTGTTCACCATGGTCTGTTGGAAGCCCATGAAAATCAGCTAGAAGCGAATGGGCACATGTACCATAATCTACATATGGTGCTACTTTTTTGAGACCAAAAATCCTTTAGAATGATGCAAGACGAAGTTGATGATGAGATGCTTGTTCACCACGACCTGGTGCAAGCCCTATAAGAACAGTTTGGAGGCAAACGGCCACCATAATCGGTTAATCTACATCCAAAATTACCTATATGGTGCTGTGTATAAGCCAAAAACACTTTGCAATGCCTCAAGATGAAGTTGATGATGACCTGCTTGTTCACCACGGCCTGGTGCAAGCTCAAGAAGGAGACCAGGTAGAATTAAGCGGGGCGCCACAATCGTATTCTACATGCAAAGTTACCTATATGGTGCTGCTTTTTAGACCAAAAACCCTTAGAATGCCTCAAGATGAAGTTGATGATGACCTGCTTGTTCACCACGGCCTGGTGGAAGCTCATGAAGACCAGATAGAAGTAAGCGGGCGCCATAATCGTATTCTACATGCAAAGTTACCTATATGGTGCTGTTTTTTAGACCAAAAACCCTTTACAATGCCTCAAAGTGAAGTTGATGATGACCTGCTTGTTCACCACGGCCTTGTACAAGCCCAAGGAGACAAAGTAGAAGCAAACGGGTGCCACCATCGTAATCTACGTTCAAAATTACCTATATGGCGCT
The DNA here is from genome assembly GCA_030248095.1 of Ptycholaimellus sp. GST1_10. Classification (NCBI taxonomy): domain Eukaryota; kingdom Metazoa; phylum Nematoda; class Chromadorea; order Chromadorida; family Chromadoridae; genus Ptycholaimellus; species Ptycholaimellus sp. GST1_10. The sequence continues at coordinate 10,068 of JASANA010009363.1, read as the reverse complement.
GTTATTTTGGCGAAAAACCCTGTAAAAAGCTTAAATATAGAGCTGGAATTGAAAAACATGCAAAAAAAACCCCAAAAAAACTTAATTTTTACCCAAAAGTTGATGATTTGACCTAAAAAACGCGGAAAATGCCCAAAATAGAGGTGCCTTGACACTTTTTTGGCCCGATTTACCCTAGAACCGTTGAGTACCAGCCCCAGAGGCTGCCAAAGTGTCTGCAAAGGTGAGGACGGACGGTCAGACGGACGGTCGGTGTGCGCCCGGACACCGGACATTTTTTTAAAAAAGTTTTTTTGAAATAACTTTTTTAATGTTGCTCTAAAAATTTTTTGTCAAAGGAGACCCCACAATTTGACCACGGCGCGTCGATTGAGCCTATTTGCAGCGCTCTATGATGTCTGTGTGACGAGCTACAGCCTGCCAAACTTTGGGAAAGCTGCAATTGGTTGTGTTGCTCGATAAGAGGGGCTGGGCGCTACCGCTCCGCTAGCGCTCCGCTCGCGCCAGCCCAATACTTCAACACTAGTCATAACACAATTTAAATAGATTTGGTTGAGTTTGAGAGGTCAGAACTCAAAACTTGAATTTTGGCAAATTATATTTTGAATTATACTTTCAATAGCTCGAAAACATGGAGTACATAAAATTAACATTCAAAATTAATAGCATTGTGGGTATTTAAAAAATTATAAACAATTTTGATCTAATTTTCACACAAAATACTCTCGTATTAAATAAAAGGCGTATCCTCATCTTTTCACTTGTATTGCGTAAAGACACCATATACTTCCGATGAGCAAAAATTATAAGCTCAAAAAATTAGAAAAACCTTTGTTGACAAACATTGAAGTATAATGAATAATTGTGCAGAGAAATGTGGAGAAGGTGGCGAAAGAAGTGCAATCACGGGCGAAGGCAAGCCTGTCGGAAGCGGTTTGTTCAAAAAAGAAGCCCCTTTCCATTATGATCATAGGAAAAAATGCAGGAGAAGATAATTACGCAGCTAAAACAGAAATTTGGTCTGGAAGGAGACGAGTTGAACGAAGCTGAAACTGCCATCACCTACTCCGCCGCTGTAAAGCTTAGCAGCGATGTTAAAATTTTCGCATGTTCAGGCTGAGTCTCTATATACCTGTCCATACCTGTCTATCGCCAATGAAAATTGATTGAAAAGTGTGAGCAATTTGTTTCAGATCCTTGGCAGCAGAAGCAGCGCATGCCTGCTGAATCCAACAGCTTCAGAGTCAGCCGGTCAACTCCTCCAGCAACTCACGGCTTTCTCGGTAGATTTTTTTTAGCAATTATCCTTATTTCATGGGCTCTTCGATTTTCCTAATTTCCTAAAATCAATGAGCATTTTGTGTAAATCAAACAAAAATTTTTCTTTGGATTTTCAGGCAACGGTTGAGGCAGAGACGAAGGCTATGGGTGGAGGACTGGCCGCTTCCAGCCAGGAAAGCAAGCCGGTGGCAAGAGGTAGTTGTCTCAGCCAGTCAACTGACCCCAAAGGAAGACACCAAGGCACAGGAGGACGGCTGGCGGTGTTCGGGAAGGACCCCAATGGGTCGGCCTGCCTAGAGCTCTGGTCGCCGGAGGCAGGGCTGGAGTCTCTGCTGCTGTCTTGGGCTGAGCCGAGATGGGGCTTCGCGGCAGTGCGTCTGGGCCAGGAGATCTTCATCTGCGGAGGGGAGAAGGTGGCCAGTGGACGAAAGCTGACGACGAGCGAGTTCTGGAGCCCCGAGGGAACCCGCCCTGGACCCATCTGCCAAGACCAACTGAAGGACGTCGCACTGGCGGTCGTGGAGGGTCAGGGAGCTTTCAGCGTCCAGTACCAGGAGGACCAGGCCAGCATCTTCAGTCTGGCCGAGGGGCAGTGGCAGTTCCCCTCCAGCACCCAGCCATGCTTCAGTCTCTGCTGGAGCCACAGCGAGCTGATGGCTGCCTTGGACGACCAGCTCTACATCTGTCACCGCCTCCAGAACTCAGCTCCCGTCATCCAGCAGCACAGCCTTGGGGCCGCCGCTTCTTCTACTACGCAGTTGAATGGACTTGGCCTGAGCTATCCAGCCTGCCTCTGCGCCTTCAACCGCAGCCTCTACCTCATCGACAGAGACAGCTGTCCGAACCGCCTCCTCCGCTTCGACCCTAGGGAGGCTCAGGCTAGGGAAGTGGCCGTGGGGCCCACCAACGGCTTTCTCTTCAGCCTGACAGAGCTCAACGGCCGACTCTGGACCATCGGCATCGGCAAAGTGGACGCCGCCTACAGCTTGGAGGAGCGCATGGGCCAGCTTCTCCCGCACGACAAGCCATTCATCTCTTCCTTTGACGGCCATTCACCCGTTGTCGCGCTCTAGTCTTTTCTGCTGTTGCTGCACCTCCTTTCATTCATTTTCTTCAGTTAGCTCAAACTTTGCCATTTATTTGGTAGTTGTTGTTTGTTCTCGATTTTTGCTCATGAGAAAATATTAGGAATGAATGCTGTGAACATAGCAATGAATAATGTAGTGAAGAATGATTTTAGCTGAGAAATAGGATAACTCACTCAAATTAGCCCTAGATGTAATTGCGAAGGTACATAAAAAGTTCAATACCGCAAATTAATCGAAACTAATTGCCGAGGTACATAAAAAGTTCATTATTTCAAATTTATTGATAGATGATTTTAATCGACCTTATTTTCGGTTTCGGTTCTATTAGTGGCAAAAAAATAAACGTATGCCAAATTGCTCGATTGTGTCTCACGGCCCGCAGTGCACCCACCACAAAATCAACGAGTGCCAACATTCCAAAACATCCACTGACGCCGCTAAAACATCCACACACACCTCCCCCAAAACATCCACACACCCCTCCAAACATTCTCAGCCACTTTCCTAACCTCCATTCTGCTCAAAGGTCTAACAGGTCAGCCATGTCCGCCGCAATCCGAGGCCGTGAATGTCCTGTAAGACTTAGCCAAGTTTCAGCAGCCCCCATTCCAGCCTAACCGCTTCAGGTGTGCTCGGAGGATCGGGATGAGCTGAAGCTGCTGGTCTGCAAGCACCAGTTTTGCGTCCAGTATCTCAAAGCCCTCCTCAAAGACCGTCGATGCATCAGCTGTCCCAACTGTCGCCAGGAGACACGCCTTCAGGCTTCTTTGCTCTTCCTCCGAGATTTCTTCCCTCTTGCCCTCATATGAAAGATTGTGAAGGAGGGCGAAGGCGTTGGAGCACTGGCCAGTCGCTACTACTACGCCATCCACTGCCAGGCGGACGGCTGTGACAAGCTGGATCGTGCGGATCGAATCGAGTATTTCATGGCTTTTTGGGAGAAATAGACTGAAAGGTGGCTGCAATTAGGTGGTGCGTGGAGTGTGCAGTGTACATGTGCGTGGACTGCAAGTACGAGGAAGGGCACCGGGACCGCCAGCACTGCACTCGTCCTTTCGAGGACCTCGACGGTGTCAAAGCCACCGTCAATCACATCAAGGTTCACCCTACTAGATAATGCATCAGAGCAAGGGCGGATATAGGATTTTGGTTCGGGGGGGGGAAAAAGTTGGGTCAAAATTTTACATTAGTCTAGATTATACTCTGCGCGCGAAGCGCGCGAAAAATTTTTTTGACAAGATGTATCTAAAAGGGTGAAATTTTCCCCCTTCCTGGAAATTTCGGGGGGGGGGGAATTCCCCCCCCGAAATCCGTTCGGGGGGGGCATTTGCCCCCTATTCCCCCCCCTAAATCCGCCCTTGCATCAGAGGCTATTTCTGGTCTGATTTGGTAATTTCCTAGCCAAATTTTGAATATTTGAGCTAACTACATTTCTTGATCTGTAATCGTTTATTGTGGATAACTTAGTTTTAGCGTTTTTTGTGGGAACATCTGATATTGGTTTTCTTCACACCGATCTTAGGATTGCTTTAGAACAAGAAAAGTTAATCTGAATTTCATTCCTCTAAACACATGAATCTGTACTGGATACCTCACAATTTTCCTTCTTCTAATAAATTTTAAAGGCATAGTGTACGAAAATGCACCTCCTCCGATTGAGCTGATATTTTTTTCCTAGTTACAGGCCACGAAGTTAGCGGGGCAAGCATATTCAGTTTTTTCACTTTTCATGAAAATTTTTGAGAAAAAAATTCCCAAATTTCACACGTTGTAGCATAGGGAAAAGTAAAAAAAATTCATCAAAAATTGAGGAATGCTCTGCTAAAGCCTGCTACGCCAAAATATGTGACTTAGGTAGAGATCGTAATTTTGGCATGTTTGAATTTCGGCAAAATCGCAGAGCATAACGTGGTCATAACAGCAGCCCAAAAACTGCCAAAAATATGGCCCTTTTTGGTCATTAGTTTGGAGGTTTTTGCCTTTTTTAGGATTTTAAAATTTTTTACACATCTGAGAACCCGATTTTTGTAATCTGCACCCTTAAATTGACCCTGAACCATAATAATATGTCAATGTTAATGAAACGAAAAATCAAGCAATTCGATTAAAAAATTTTTTTTATTAATATAGTCGTATGAGAATTCTGGTTAGAGGATCAATTTTAAAGTATAGATTACAAAAATCGGGTTCTCAGATCTGTAAAAAAATTTTAAAATCCAGAGAAAAACCAAAACCTTCAAAAATGACCAAAAATGGCCATTTTTGAGGGTTTTTTGGGCCACGCACCATGTTATACTTGGCTTACCGATTTAAACATGCCGAAATTACGATCTCTACCTAAGTTGGGCGTGTTTTGACATAGCAGGTTTTAACAAGCGTTTCCCTCAATTTTTTGATGGATTTTTTTTACTTTTCCTATGCTACAACATTTAAGTAAAATTTGGAAATTTTTTTCTAAAAAATTTTCATAAAAAGTGTGAAAAAACTGAATATGCTTGCCGCTAACTTCAGTAGTTTGAGCTAGGAAAAATATCAGCTCAAATCGAGGAGGACTGATTTTGGGTATTGTGCCTTTAACTCTAAAAAGTCGCAACTCGCTTTCGTTTGCCAAAGATCAAGTGACCGGAAGTCTTCGGTGAAATCGTTTTTATATGCAAAGAAGTTGGAGAACGTTACAAAGGCAGTTAGAGAGCGGGTGAAGGTTAGGCTGTCGGGAACGGTTGGGCGTTTTTTGTGCAGCATTGCTTTCAAAGGATGGTCGAAAAAAATTCAAGGAGAAGGTGATAAAGACAGAGTTAAAGCAGAGATTTTGGTCTGAAAAGCGGCGAGTTGGATGAAGCTGAACCGGCCATCAGCACCTCCGCTGCTGCCAAACTAAGCAGCGACGTTACTTTTTAATTTGTTTCACGCCATAGTTTACTTCATTAGAATTTCAAGCAAACAAGGTATTATCGGCTATCACCAAGATGCGCGGCCTTCATTCCGCTATAAGTAATAACCACTAGCTATGTTACAAAACTTTTTCAATTCACATGGTTGGTACGTACCTGCCAAAAATCAGCTGATTTCATTGAAAAACAATGGATTTATGCATGTTCAAATTTTTGAAACATCAAGATTTTTCGGATTTTTGACTATAAATCAAGATAAAAATAAATATTTCAAAAAATCCTTTTGCCAGCTTTAAGATATTACTTTGATGGACGTACCTGCCAAAAATCAGCTGATTTCACTGAAAAACAATGGATTTATGCATGTTCAAATTTTTGAAACATCAAGATTTTGGGTTTTTGCCTATAAATAAAGATAAAATAAATATTTCAAAAAATCCTTTTGCCAGCTTTAAGATATTACTTTGATGGACGTACCTGCCAAAAATCAGCTGATTTCACTGAAAAACAATGGATTTATGCATGTTCAAATTTTTGAAACATCAAGATTTTGGGTTTTTGCGTATAAATCAAGATAAAATAAATATTTTCAAAAAATCCTTTTGCCAGCTTTAAGATATTACTTTGATGAACGTACCTGCCAAAAATCAGCTGATTTCATTGAAAAACAATGGATTTATGCATGTTCAAATTTTTGAAACATCAAGATTTTGGGTTTTTGGCTATAAATCAAAATCTAATAAATATTTCGAAAATTCCTTTTGCCAGCTTCAAGATATCACCTTGACGGACGTACCTGCCAAAATTCAGCCAATTTCATTGAAAAACCAGTGATTTATGAATTTTCGTATTTTGAAACATCAAAAAATTGAGTTTTGGGCGAAAATCAAAAAATTACGTCAAGCGCAAAAAATGGCCTGGAGATACCACCCAAGAGGACCTTCATGCAAAAAATCAGCCAATTTCGTTGAAAAACCGCGGAGTATGAGCCCCGGAAAGACATATATATATATATATATATGGTTCTACGACAATTCCCCCCGCGACAATTCCCCCCCGACAGTTCCCCCGAAAATTCCCCCCCGACAGTTCCCCCCCGACAGTTCCCCCCCGATAATTTCCCCGGATAATTCCCCCTGGGATAATTCCCCCGACAATCCCCCCCACAGAATTTTTCATACAACCAGGCTTTTTTTATCCCTGTTATCCCTATAATAATCATTTTTTAGAGTTTTTTGTTGCTTTTAAACCAAATTTTCTTCAAGTTGCCTGGTTTTTTCACAGCTGAGACACATAATTTTTTTTATTTTAGGATCAAAATGCCCAAGATTTTTCTTTACTCTAACCACCAACAAAAGTGTTTTCAGAGTTTCTTACACCCAAATTTCCCAGTTTCTTGGAACTGTGACCTCTGCAGCGTGCTTTGATTTTGTGTAGCTAGCACACTCGAAATTCACTGATTATTGGCACTGTGACACATGAAACTCTATTTTTTTTATTTTCTACTGCAGTGTCTTGGCTCTGTCACACCTGCGACAAGATTTTTGCTAAGTTTTTGGCTTTGTCAAACCTGCAACAAGATTTATCTAAATATCTTGGCACTGTGACAACTGCGACACAACTATTTTGGCTTTGGCGCATCTACAACCAAAAATTTTGATCCTAAAATAAAAAAAATTATGTGTCTCAGCTGTGAAAAAACCAGGCAACTTGAAGAAAATTTGGCTTAAAAGCAACAAAAAACTCTAAAAAATGATTATTATAGGGATAACAGGGATAAAAAAAGCCTGGTTGTATGAAAAATTCTGTGGGGGGGAATTGTCGGGGGGGAATTATCCCGGGGGGGATTATCCGGGGGGGGAATTGTCAGGGGGGAACTGTCGGGGGGGGGGGGAATTTTCGGGGGGAACGAATTGTTGGGGGGGGTGTAAACTGTGGGCATATTTGTTTGAGTGGGAATGAATTGCCGCGCAAATGTCTGGGACCGCATAGGTCATGCAATCAGCCAATGTCGTGATATAAGGAGTACGGCCGGACAGACCCTAGAGACGCAAAAATAGGGTAACTGCTTAAGCTGGCCTTGGCCGCCCGCCGCTTCGGGCAGGGCGCCAGAGCTCCTCCGGCCTCCGGGCACGGGTGCTACGGCCCCTACGCTTCGCCTAGCATGCTTCGCATGCTAGGCTACGCTCCGGGCCTCCGCACCCATGCCCTCCGGCCTCGGAAGACTTCTGGCTGCCCTGCCCTCCGCGGCAGGCGGCCTTCGGCCGCGCAAAAAACTGATAAAAATTGAGAATTGAACAATAGGATAAAGTTGGTTTAGATTCTCGGGGACCGAAACATCGCTATCCTACTGGATAGGCCAGTTTCGGACTACCGATCAGCTCCTCCAGCAAATCGCATCTTCAAAGGCAAGCAGTTTTTCTGACCGCGGAGCGGCCCGAAAGGGCCGCTCCGCGGGTCTATAGAGGTTACTAAACTTTTGTCCTCATGCGTATATATATATATATATATATATATATATATATATATATATATATATATATATATATATATATATATATATATATATATATATATATGTATCTGGAAATGCTGGGAACGGGCGAATTCTCAACGGATTTGGACAAACTTTTTTTTTCCTGAAAGGTAATGCTATTTTAGGAAGATCTAGAGGGGTAGACCCGGAATCTGAGCATTTGAAACATTACTTATTTGGGTTTGAAAAATGCAATATACAGTTTTTGCGCTGTATCTCCTGTAATCTTGAGAATTGCACAGAAGACTTGAGTTTTTTTGTTCACAAGTCATATATAGCGATTCCAAATCTGTGCTTACTTCCTAGGGCGCGACAGCACCCTAGTTATGAATGGGTGATCGAGTTTTTGGGTGGTCGCATGTCCCGAGATTCAGCGCCTTGGATATTGGATGAAACCATGGACATTTATACACCAATCGAAAGCTTGTGAGGAGATCTCGAGGGGGAAAATCGTGAAATTTTGATTTTAGCCGTAGAATTTTAGAAAGTTTGAAAAAACCTGAAAAAAGTGGTTAAAAACATGACATCTCTGTTTTTGAAGTACTCTCATTTAAGAATGAAAGCAAAATTCAAAAATCGAAGAATTACGTGTTTTAGCAAATTGTTCCAGGTTTTAAGTGGTGCTATTTTTGTCATGAGTACCATAGAGAAATTTCCCAATCAATTCACGTTTGTGAGAGCGATTGGGTCCGACTTTGTGCTCTACCCATTTCGCTTATGTTTCAATGAAGCCAAACTGCGCAGTTTTATTCAAACTGATGCGCAGGTTAGCTTGTATGCAATAGGTTTGTGAGCTTTATAGGGTATTATAAAGTGACGTAGACCCAGCTATGAATGGTGGTATATATCACAAAAAAATCAAATTGATTGAAGGACTTCTCGTTTGAAACCTAGGACATATGTACGCATCAATCGAAGCCAAATGGCTGCTCCAGATGGCAAAATTCTTGAAATTTTGAAAGGTCTCAGCATTGTTTGAAGCCTTGTTCATGTGGCAAAAAAACTGGCTTGTCTTTTCCACATGAACAAGATATAGACAAGAATAAAATGCTACAGCATGCGAAGCTTATGAATTCTCGATCATCAAAAAGAAATAGACAAGTTGTAACACAATCGTGATTTATTTTGGTTTAAATTGAGCATTTCATTGGTTTTGTCCATCTAAAAACTCCACTGCTCATTCATAAGCAGGCGGCAATTTTGGCAAAAGAGCACAAAAACATTAGAAAAAGTAATAAAATAGAAAATAACAAAAAATAAAGTAAAATTGTTTTAAAATGGCATAAATTACATTTAAAAAATTGTTGCGTTTTTTTGATATAATAAAACTAAAATTTTATTATTTAGGCATAGAAAACAAACAATATCGAAATCAAATTGAAACAAGCTAAGGTAAAATCAAGTTTTGCAGGCATTTAAAATGTGATAAATTTTAATTGTGAATCATACTTCAGTTGGAGCATTTAATTATTTTTTGTGAGGCCTAAAAAGTACTAAGGTTAAAAAATTAATTTAAAAAATTTATTTAAAAATTAAAATAAATATTTTTAAAAAGTTTAGCAAAAAAATGACGATAAACAAGATATTGAATATTCTACTGAGGAATGGTTTCTGCCACAAATTGCCGCCTGCTTATGAATGAGCAGTGGAGTTTTTAGATGGACAAAACCAATGAAATGCTCAATTTAAACCAAAATAAATCACGATTGTGTTACAACTTGTCTATTTCTTTTTGATGATCGAGAATTCATAAGCTTCGCATGCTGTAGCATTTTATTCTTGTTTGAAAATGGTTGAGAAACCACAGACTTACCCTCTTGAGTGACAAACTTTCATGCATGGCAATGGCATCAATAATCAGTTACAGCTGAACGGCTCAGAATTGCACAAGGGACTTGAGTTTTTTTGTTCACAAGTCATATATAGCGATTCTAAATCTGAGCTTACTTTTGAAAATGGGTGAGAAACCATAGACTTTTCCTTTTGAGAGACATTGTGCACCTTCACAATGAAAATTTTCCTTTATGTTCAGGTGTTGCAACATGTGAAGTTAGAAGCGCTCCGCGGTCACCTATTGCGCTTTGCGCCATATACTTGTTTCATTTTACTTCAGGTGTTGAACTAAATGGTTTGCAATACCTGTGCAAGCTTGTTCCGGCAGCTGATAATTTGTAAGCTTTCAAAAGATCTAATGGTTTTGAAAGTATTGGAGGAGAACAAGAGAACTGGGGCTGTGGGAGAAGTACAGGCGTCTTCTGGCAAAGACTACACT
>JASANA010009362.1:0-15475 GCA_030248095.1 Ptycholaimellus sp. GST1_10 | reverse complement strand
CCCCACTCATCAACTCTTCCAGTGGAGGCAGGGAAGGAAGGGGTACGCGATGCTTGGCAGAGGATAGGGTGAGCTTGAAGACGGTGAGTGTCGTCGGACGACGTCCCGGGGTAGGCCTTGTCGTGGCTGGTGAGAAAAGCGAGGATCGGTCCGCGAAGCGCCTCCGCAACCAGCCGGGAGAAGCGCCGGAGCATTTCCAGCAACTGGCTCCACGCACTCGGTCTCGGGGTCCCCCGGTGTTCTCATACCTTGTTTTTTGTTTTTTAGCATTCCGCCAACCACGCACAACAAGGAGCAATTTCAGTCTTTCAGACTAGTCGGGATGAGAGATTTGCGATGCCCGATTTTGACGGCGTAACATTCCCTGCATGAAATTGCTTGAGAATGTTGCGATGACATTGGAGATTTTACACTGCAATCCTACCAGGTTCTCTCCCAATGCTGTTCAAATTCCCAATCTATGGCCTCCTTTCTTCCCCATAAAGAGTGGGCAGGAAAGGGAAGATGGGTACCGTGGTGACGGCCGCGTTGGTGACCATGTCGGCGAGTCCTTGGCTGCGAATATGGGCCTCCAAGTCCCGCAGCATTGGCTGAATCCCACTTACCGTCCGGTTCATGAGTCGGTACATCAGCTGGAAGTCTGCAAAGCAGCTCTTCTCCTTCACTCCACTTTTGGCAGCCAGAAGAAGAGGACCGCCTGGCCATCTAGCAATACGTAACTGAACGAGAGGCCATAAAGGTGGAAGTTAGAAAGCAATTGCGACTACTGGGACTGGGGTGGAAGAAGGGGAGTTAAATAAGAGAAGATAATGCTACAGACGGGCAAAGTTCAATGACATCATGCTGAAGCAGCACACTGGCCTCCATGTCTAAAGTCTCAGTCTTTTGCAAGGTCAAATCTCAGCCTTTTTGCAGCTATACAGTTGATTTCGATGCTAGTAGTCAGATGGTTTTTGCTCAATCACTTTTTGACCGCGGAGCGGCCCGAAGGGCCGCTCCGCGGTCTATAGAGGTTACTCAACTTTTGTCCTCATATATATATATATATATATGTATATATGTATATATGTATTTCTGGAAATGCTTGGAATGGGCGAATTCTCAATGGATTTGGACAAACTTTTTTTTCCTGAAAGGTAATAATTTGTTAGGAAGATATCGCAGGTAGGAAGCGGTCCCGGACCATTTGAAACATCACTTTTTGGGTAGAAAGTTTGAAAATTTGGGTAAGCTGTAAAAGGCTCAATTCTCAACGGATTTTGACAAACTTTTTTTTCCCTGAAAGGTAATAAAATTTTAGGAAGATATGGAGGGGTGGAACAAGTCCCGGAGCATTTGAAACATTACGTTTTTTGGTAGAAAGGTCGAAAAATGGTGTATGCTGAAAAATGGCGAAATCTCAATGGGTTTTGACAAACTTTTTTTTTGCTGAAAGGTAATCATATTTTAGGAAGATCTGGATGGCTGGAACCGGTCCCGGAGCATTTGAAACATTTATTTTTTGGGTAGAAAGGTTGAAAAATGGGTTATGCTGAGAAATGGCGAATTCTCAATGGATCTTGCCAAACTTTTTTTTCCTTGAAAGGTAATCAAATTTTAGGAAGATCTGGAGGGGTGGAATCCATATCGGAGCATATGAAACATTAATTTTTGGGTAGAAAGTTTGAAAATTGGAACATTTGAGAACCCAATAACGGGGTAGTTAATTATTTTAAATGTTTACAACGGCATGTTGAAAATTAAGAAATGACTGGTTTTGGCGCAAAATTGCATGAAACTTGATGTGTACTTACACATTACGATACTAAACAATTGTATCATTTAAAATGAAACATTTTCAAGTTAAAATTACATTTTTGGGGACTGCTGCAGGTGGAGGAGGAAGGGGGAAGCACTCCGCGGTCACCTATTGCGCTTTGCGCCATATACTTGTTGGTGTCTTGTTTTGGTGAAGTGCCACTGCCTTTTTGCTCAGAAAATCGGGGCCCGTAGAAATGCAAGGAGTAGCACACGGAAATGGAATACCTGAAAAATGAAAATGGAATTTACACTCCGGAAGTCGATTCATTTCTATGCATTTTTGAAATGAAAATGGAAATGCCCATTTAAATGCAAAAACAAAATCCAAGATGCATTTTTAAATGAAATGGAATGCTAATCACCGCCTACAATAGATTATGTTTCCAAGGCCTGGTGCACCATGATTTACATCTTAGTTTTTGGTCCGATCTAGAAGTGCAGCTGCTAAATGAACAAGGATCAGGGCGCAGTACTAGGAGAATTGAGGCGTTTCAGAACACCAACAAGTCCAGTTTGGCCTCAGAACAACAATTGGATCACAGGCCACGAGAAGTTAATGTTATCACATTTGTCCTACTGCTACCTCGTCCTGACTTTTACCAGATAATTTGTCTAAGCCCTGACCATAATTACCAAGTCAGGACTTGAGTCTAAGCCTAAGCCAGCCTGAGTAAATGCAGCTCAACCGTATCAATGGTGCATTCCACGCACTCCACTCGTAAAACAAAAATACAAAGCGTGAAGCGAATCATGAGCTTTTTTTAATTTTTGAGTCGAACCTTTCAATACGACATTCCATATTTCAGGTTGTTGGCAAATGTTGGTAACATCTTTCCTTATCGTTTTCCTTGGGAGTGCAGAAAGAGGGAGCCAGTTGAATACAACACCAGCCTATTGCTGTTTATCAGAAAATGGTGTTTTCAAAAATTTATTAACAGTAACATAATGTTATTAAAAAGACAATATATTTGTAACTAACAAGTATATGGCGCAAAGCGCAATAGGTGACCGCGGAGCGCTTGCACCTTCACAAGTAGCAAAATCCTAATTTTAAGGAAAATGTCTGCTGTGAGGGTGAACATTGCATCTCAAAAGGAAAATTATGTGGTTTCTCAACCATTTTCAAAAGTAAGCACAGATTTAGAATCGGTATATATGACTTGTGAACAAAAAAACTCAAGTGTTCAGTTCAATTATCAGCCGTTCAGCTGCTACTAATTATTGATGCTATTGTCATGTGTGAAAGTTTGTCACTCAAGAGGGCAAGTCTGTGGTTTCTCAACCATTTTACAAAGTAAGCACAGATTTAGAATTGTTATATACGACTTGTGAACAAAAAAACTCAAGTGTTCTGTTCAATTATCAGCCGTTCAGCTGCTACTAATTATTGATGCTATTGTCATGCGCGAAAGTTTGTCACTCAAGAGGGAAAGTATGTGGTTTCTCAACCATTTTCAAAAGTAAGCACAGATTTGGAATCGTTATATACGACTTGTGAACAAAAAAACTCAAGTGTTCTGTTCAATTATCAGCTGTTCATCTGCTACTAATTATTGATGCTATTGTCATGCACGAAAGTTTGTCACTCAAGAGGGAAAGTCTGTGGTTTCTCAACAATTTTCAAAAGTAAGCACAGATTTGGAATCGTTATATACGACTTGTGAACAAAAAAACTCAAGTTGTCTGTGCAATTCTCAAGATTACAGGAGCTACAGCGGAAAAACTGTATATTGCGATTTTCAAGTCTTTCTACCCAAAAAAGTAATGTTTCAATTGCTCAAAAACCGGGTCTACCCCTCCAGATCTTCCTAAAATAGCATTACCTTTCAGGAAAAAAAAAGTTTGTCCAAATCCGTTAAGAATTCGCCCGGGGCCAGCATTTCCAGAAATACATATATACATATATATATATATGAGGACAAAAGTTGAGTAACCTCTATAGACCGCGGAGCGGCCCTTCGGGCTGCTCCGCGGTCAAAAATAGCACACTTGCAAAATAAAATAAAGAGTAAGATATTATTCATGCTCGGATGTTATTTGGGAAGCAGCAGACCCTATTGATTGGACGCCATTTGCTACACTGTTACTTTTGTTGTTTATTGATTCTGTTTCTTTATTTACATCACCTTTATTGACATTTTCTTCCATTTTATTGGCTACGACCTCTTCCTTCTGGCATTGCAATTGTGCGGACTGTTTGGACCGTGGTTTCCATTTCTGCTATTGCCCGTTTTTGCACAATTTTACTGTTGGTTGGTTTTGCACTTCCCTTTGGCTTTTTAGTGCTGCAGCAACTACCCATATTTTTAGCTTAATTTGTCCAACTGTTTTGATTTCTGATGTAATGCAAACATAAGATACAATGCATGGTTTTCCAACATTATTAATGTTTTCCTTGGATACAACGTTTTATAGTCATGGTAATTTTACAAAAAAGTATGGATGAACAAACAACTCATTTTAATGCTGGAAACATTAAAAAAGTCGCTAGTCGGGTTTTTCTTCCCCTTCCAAACTCTGTGTCTCTATCAAATGCTTGGTCCAGAGCTTGCTCACCCTGCTTCAAGAACTGGTGAAGAAGCATCCTCACCTTAGTATTACTATCTTAACACCGCCGCTCTACCCAGGCAATTTCCTGTCTGGACCTGGACCTCACATCATCTATAATGGAATATTATTCCAAGGCTTGGTGATCCATGGTCTAAATCGCAGGCAGTGCTCCGATCTAGAAGTGCAGAGGCAAAAGTAACAAGGATCAGGGCGCAGTACTATGAGAGTTGAGGCTTTTCTGAACAGCAACAAGTCCAGTTTGATCCCAGACCCACAATTAAATCACAGACCACAATAAGCCAATGTTCTCATGTTCGTCCTTCTGCTATCTAGTCCTGACGTTTATCAGATCATCATTACCAAATCAGGACTTGAATCATATATAAATAAAAGGACTTGAATATTTATATATTGTGAGATTTTACATACATCATTGTATGGACTTGATTAACCTGGATGTGCCACTGAGCTCGGTTTGAGAATGAGGCTCCCGAAGGCTTTCCTCCATGCTGCTGGATAAGGAAGCGTATGTTTTGACGGAGAAGGTTGTATGTGTTATTCAAAGTCTCGGCATGGCGTGATATATGCCTCTGGAAGAGTTAAGAGAATCGACACATTACTGTCCTTCAAATCTGTTAACAATAGTTATTTAGACGTGCATCCTCATAACATTCAAAATATTCAAGCAAACAGCAAGTGACTTACATAGCCCCAATAAAAACTAAATCTTTGATCCATGGGCAATGATTTTAAAAGCCTTTTGCCAGCTTGTGCCAAAGGAAATATCAAATGAACCAAAAATAATCTACACCATTCGTTTAACGAAGGAATAATAATTGGACGCCCACCCATCTATCTCGGTTTATTCATTATGGTTTTTCTATCTAACTCCAGCGGCAGCTGTTGTGGTTGTTTTTTTCTCGGGGGCTCAGGTTTTATCTGAGAAAGAAGTAGGGGCCTCTTGGCCCGCTCCAACGGTCGAACAATTGAAAGTGAGAAACGGGCATTGCATGAAAGAGTAAATGGTGCCATGTTTTGTCACTGGTTCATTGAAAGCACTCCGGCAAGTAGGCCTCCACCAGGTTCGTGGCCGCCGCACGGAAACTGCCCCTGCAGCTGCATCCTCTGAAAGCCGATTCCAGAGCCCCCTGACCCGATGGGGCCAAAGGGCCCCGAGGTCCGAGCCCTCATGGAGAGGGGGGGCTCTAGATGATGCCGACCACGTAGGTGAGAAAAGAGGTATATATATAGTATATAGGGCAGCCGTGGAAGTGTATCTGGGCCTGGGCTTTGGGAGAGGAGAGTGAGGGAGGGATTGCGGGTGAGGGCGATTTAAGCTGTGTTGGGTTGAGGGCAGGAGGAGGCCACTAGCCTGAGTGCGCTTGACAGAGATATAGCAGCGATAGATTAGCCTGAGGTCTGCCATAATTCGCGTATACTCCAAACTCTCCCACCCCAACTTTCTGCACCTGCCTTGGTAGCATTCAGCAGGTTGACGCAAGTTTGTTCTTCTGAAGATGAAGAATGCAAAGCGTCGCTGAACTTTTTCTATTTCTTTTATTTTAGCTTGGCGTTGGGGGGACCAGAGTTGGGAGGCATACTCTAGATGAGGCCTTATATAGGTGGTGTAAGCACGGCTGAGAGTTGCAGTGGAGGGGGAGCAGAAGGCTTTGCGTACCAGAAAGGCTGCCTGGTTAGCAAATGCTATTGCTGCAGAGCATTGTGGGGCCTGGGAGAGTGAGGGGCAGAACTGAACCCCTAAATCGCGCAAAGGGCTTGAAGCATTGGAGAGTCTGGTGCTGCCTATGCGAAAAGAGGGGAAGGGCCTAGTCCACAATGAGTTACTGAGCATTTTTCAGGTGCTAGAGGCAATTGCCAAGTGGAGGCCCAGGCTTTGATTGCATTGAGGCCAGTTTTAGAGCAAGGGGACAGGGAGAGGCCAGGCGAACATAGTCGGCATAGAACCATGTCCCTAAGCCTTGAATCTGGTTCAATTGCCAGGCAAGGGGGAGCATGAAGATGTTGAAGAGCAGGGGACTAGCAGCCCCACCCTACACGATAGAGGAGAGAACTGGCCGAGGAGCTGATCCCCCCCCCACGCGTACCTCAAAACTCCTTCCCGTCATGTAGCTTGCAAGCCAGAATAGCATCTCCTCACTGAAGCCTGTTTCTTTGCATATGTGCAAAAGCTTTGCATGCCCTACCCTGTCAAAAGCTTTACTGAAGTCCACGTAAACCACATGGACAGTTCTGCCTAGGGCCCTATGCTCAGAGGTGTACGCTTGGAAGGATAGAAGGATTGTTGAAAAGAGAAAAGTATCCTAAATTAATTTCATCCATTTCAATTCCATCTCAATTCCATCGCCCTCTACATCGCTCTATGCAGCATCCGATCAATGAGGACCTTGGCTACTCCTTTCAGTTGCCAGTATTCTGGCACCGTAACAACTCGGATGGTCAAGCCACATCGAGTAATATTTTTGAAAATATAGAAAGTTGTCTTTGAAAGTTGTTTAAATTTCTTTAGTAAAACATGATTACAAATAAAGTAAATGCATTATTCAAAAAAACTTGAAAACTGATTTGACATAACAGCAATTAGAATAAGATTTTTTCTGTCTAAATACCAAGGTTGATGTTATCATTTAAATCCATTGTAGCTGGTGTGAAACATTGTACTGCAACAGACTGCTTAGCATTCTGCTGATTGTCTTGCATAAATGGATACATAAAAGTTGATCCGGGAAGCATATATGGTTGTGGCACACCCTGGCCTGGATACAAATCATTTAACTTATGTCTGCTTTGATGTTGCTTGTAAACTATTTGAATATTTTTCCTTTTGTAGCACATAGTAGTTTTCTAACCTTGTAAATTATGTTTAAAGAGAAATCAGTAATGTAATAAGCATAATGGCGCAATTTGCAATAGAAAACCGCGAAGAAATTGGCTGAAATTAATATTTACATGTATGAAAGTTTGTCTCCGAAAAGAGCAAATATGTGGTTTCTCCTTAAATTTCAAAAGTAAGCACATATTTGAATCGGCTCCGACGTCTGCTACCTATTCCTTCCCCTGCAGCTAACCAACGGCCAGACCATGTTGCTTGCCCAAGGACCAGTATTTGACCTCACCTTCCACATATCCACCCCTTCGCCATGATATCCACCCCTTCGCCTTTGCAAAAATCTCCAAGCAATCCGAGGACATCGAGTTCTCATAGAACTTCACACACGGCTTCTTCGCCAACTATCTGATGAACCTGCACTTTCAGCTTTAGAGGTTTTAGAGGTGGTATTTCACTTCACAAAATCAAGGGTTCGAGTTTAGAATCATGATTAGGCGAGGGTTTTAGTCCATTTAGTTGTAATCTCAACCCAAACAACCCTAGCTCGAAACATGGCTTTATTGCTGAGAAGTGGCCGTTATGTAACACACGTTTTTGACCTTTGGATGGCCGAAAAATTGATTTTTGGTTAATTTCAACAGTCATTTTTTGACCAACCCCTGAGTATAATATATCAGACAAAAGTATTGCAAAAATTTGCCAGGACCCGCCCAGCTACTACCAGCCATATTATGCCCCTTGAGTAAAGGTCAGTTACCCTTTTTCTGCATGGCTGTCTTGAATAAATGTGGTTTGTAGCTGTCTGGTGGCTCACTACACCCAGTCCAGAAGCAGCCCTGCATTACCCACACCCCTACCGCTATTGGAGACGTGACGAGTCTATCGACTTCTGCGAGTCCAGAGGACGAGTCCAAGTCCTCAAAGAAGAGCTCAGAGGGGGAGAGGCTCTGCTCCAGAAGCTGGCGGCCGAGAAGGAGTTGGCAGAGAAGGCTCGGGAATAAGATATAATGAATGGTTTTCCATTTTATTAATGTTTTCCTTGGATACAACGTTTTATAGTCATGGTAATTTTACAACAAGTATATGGCGCAAAGCGCAATAGGTGACCGCGGAGCGTTTCACATGATAAATTTATTTTTGACCGCGGCGCGGCCCGAAGGGCCGCTCCGCGGTCTATAGAGGTTACTAAACTATATATATATAAAACAAACAAGGTCTTGTACAAGGAGGAATCAGCAATCCAATTATGTAACGATGAACGACAATGCATTAATGTCAAAACACCATACTTCAATGAGAAAACCCTTATGGCACAGAAAAATACTGTATGCCCAGGCTATATTAGGATAATCCCAACAACGGGACCAAAACTATGGCACCTTCTAGGCAGCAGACCAAAATGCAAATATGACCACAGGCTGCAGACAAACGTAGTATACCAAATTAAATGCAAATGTGACAAGATGTACATAGGGGAAACCAAAAGACACCTGGAATCCAGAATCAAAGAACACAAAAACAATTGGTGCAAGAATAGCCAGCATAACGTTTTCAAGGATCACCAAGGGAGTAACCATGGACCGGAATTTGACTCTGCTAAGGTAATACATAGGTGCAACCAACAACATGAACGCAAAGCGGCTGAGGCTTTATGCATCAAAATGAATGAAACATGGGTAATAGTAGACCTAACAAATGTACAACGACATCATGACATTCCAAATGGCGTCCTTCCTCTTTTACAACCAGGACCTAATTCAGCACACTAAAATTTTGTATCATATATAGTATTTACACTGTCTCTCTTTGCTTTATTTTTTAATAGTTAATATTATGTTCATTCTGACAAATGTCAGAAATCTATTTTACTGATGAAGGAGATAATACTTCGAAACGTTTAGAAATTTGTGACTATATCACTTCTGTGCTTACATTTTGGATAGAGTATACATATATATATATATATGTTCCTGGAAATGCTGTCCACGGGCGAATTCTCAACGGATTGGGACAAACTTTTTTTTTCCTGAAAGGTAATGCTATTTTAGGAAGATCTGGAGGGGTGGAACCGGTTTCCGAGCATATGAAACATTAATTTTTTGGGTAGAAAGGGTGAAAAATGGGGTATAATGTAAAATGCTCACTTCTCAACGGATTTTGACAAACCTTTTTTTTCCTGAAAGGTAATAAATTTTTTGTATTATCTGGAGGGGTGGGACAAGTCACGGACCATTTGAAACATTACTTTTTTGGGTAGAAAGGTTGAAAATTTGGGTATGCTGTAAAATGCTCAATTCTCAACGGATTTTGACAAACTTTTTTTTTCCCTGAAAGGTAATAATATTTTAGGAAGACCTGGAGGGGTGGAACTGGTCCCGGAGCATTTGAAACATTACTTTTTTGGGTAGAAAGTTTGAAAAATGAGGTATGTTGAGAAATGGCGAATTCTCAACGGATTTGGACAAACTTTTTTTTGCTGAAAGGTAATAACATTTAAGGAAGATCTGGAGGGGTGGAACTGGTCCCTGAGCATTTGAAACATTACTTTTTTGGGTAGAAAGTTTGAAAAATGAGGTATGTTGAGAAATGGCGAATTCTCAACAGATTTGGACAAACTTTTTTTTGCTGAAAGGTAATAACATTTTAGGAAGATCTAGAGGGGTGGAACTGATCCCGGAGCATTTGAAACATTACTTTTTTGGGTAGAGATTTTGAAAAATGGGGTATGTTGAGAAGTGGCGAATTCTCAACGGATTTGGGCAAACTTTTTTTGCTGGAAGGTTATAAGTTGTGGAGGAGGGGGGAGCTCCGCGGTCACCTATTGCGCTCTGCGCCATATACTTGTTTGATTCACAAGTCATATATACCAATTCTAAATCTGTGCTTACTTTTGAAAATGGTTGAGAAACCACAGAATTTTCATCTTGAGTGACAAACGTTCACACATGACAATAGCATCAATAATCAGTAGCAGCAGAACGGCTGATAATTGAACAGAGGACTTTGGTTTTTTGATTCACAATTCGTACATAACGATTCCAAATCTGTGCTTATTTTTGAAAATGGGTGAGAAACCACAGACATGCCCTTTGGAGTGATGAAATTCCATGCATTCATATTGTAAGCTGGAAGGTGATTTGCTCCGCGGTCACCTATTGCGCTTTGCGCCATATACTTGTTAATATTTGCTTTAATAATACATTTAATGTAATTTTCATGCAACAAAAATAAGGTAAATTCAAAATCATTGCACTTTAGAAAAATTAGTCAGAATATGACAACAATTCACATTAAGCCACTCTACAAAAATTCCAGACAAAATAATGCAATTGAGTTTAAATAATTGTGTTTGATGAAATCTCGTCTAAGCATAATGAGAATACATGAACACTTGGGCGGCTGAATGGGTCCTCATTCCATGCATCTGCAAGCAACCCTTTGAGCCTATGACTCATATGCTTTTGATTAAGGAAGGGTCTTATGTCATTTTTAATAGCAAACAATATTGATCGACTAATGTCCAAACACTTGCTGCCAATAATATCATCCCATGGTTCCTTGCCTCCAGAAAATATTTCCCACACAACTAAACCAGCGCTCCAAACATCAGCTTTAGGCGTAATACATACATATTCATCTTTGCTAAGAATCTCAGGAGGCGTCCATTTTTCTTCTAGCCTTAAAACATCAATTTCAAGGGTCTTGAGTTCAGTTGTGTATTTTGCAAAATAAAAATAAGCCAGCTTAATTCTGAAACCAAGCCCAGAACTGTAAGGAAAAACCAAAAATGAATGACTTGTTATGTCCAAATGAATCAGCCAGATTTCATGATAAACAAAGTATAAGGCTTTACCTACCTGTGATGCTAAATTATCCATATAATTGGTAAGATTTAACCCATTTGTACGAAGCAGCACATTGAGGCTACCGATGTCTGAGCATTCCTTCACAGTCAATGCTGGTTCTTGGAGCAATGCAATGCCATGTAACTGTGCTATATTAGGGTGTGATGGTAATGCCAAAAGAGTAGTTGCATCAGTAATAAAAGCAGCACGTTGGGCAATATTTCCATTTAATATACTTGAGGTGGTTTGAATACATGCTCGAAATGGATGTTTCATCATTTTTCCAGCAAGGCCCTTAATTATTTTCCAAACTAAACCACTATGAATACTAAATGAATGCCTTGAGCTCATCAAGTGTGATATACTAGTGCAGTCTGGCATGAGTTCCCATGATTTGTAAGTAAGTGGATAATCAAGGCAACCAGATGAAACATCTGCTGTAACTGGACTCCGTGTAAAGTGATAATGCTTAATGAGATCTTGCACACTCTCAAAACACAACATGCCATCCACTGGACCACATTGTGGCTAGATCCAAAACGAACTGACTTCACTACTTACCATTCTTGTGGATCCAAACTAAACACTGGGCCACATTGTGGCTAGATCCAAAACGAACTGACTGAACTACTGACCATCCTTCTGGAGCCAAACTGAACACTTGACCACATTGTGGCTAGATCCAAAACAAACTGACTTAACTAATTACTATCATTGTGGATCCAAACTGAACACTTGACCACATTGTGGTAAGCTACAAAACGAACTGACTGAACTACTGTATTTACTTGCAGATCCAAACTGAACACTCGGACACATTGCGGCTAGCTCCAAAAGGAACTGACTGCAATAATATCTGTACTTGTGAATCCAAACTGAACACTCGGCCACATTGTGGCTAACTCCAAAACGAACTGACTTATCTACTTACCAGCCTTGTGGATCCAAACTGAACATTCGACCACATTGTGGCTAACTCCAAAACGAACTGACTTAACTACTGACCATCCTTGTCAATCCAAACTGACCACTTGACAACATTATGGCTAACTCCAAATCCAACTGACTTAACTACTGACCATCCTTGTGGATCCAAACTGAAAAATCGACCACATTGTGGCAAGCTACAAAGCGAACTGACTGAACTACTTTATGTACTTGCGGATCCAAACTGAACACTCGGACACATTGTGACTAGCTTCAAAACGATTTGACTGAACTACTGACCATCCTAGTAGATCAACACTGAATATTGGACCACATTGTGGCTGGATCCAAAACGAACTGACTTCACTACATACCAGCCTTGTAGATCCAAACTGAACACTGGACCACATTGTGGCTAGCTCCAAAACGAACTGACTGAACGGAAGTGGAGAATGACTACGTGCAAAAACGCGAACATTTTCTGAAAAGCCTAACCTAGTTGCATCTGTACCTGGATGGAATTTCGATGGTAGCTCAACAGGACAAACAAGTACAAGCAACAGCGATGTCTATCTCCGTCCAGTTGCTCTATTCAATGACCCTTTTCGAATTCATGCTGCTTCTGGATTACATAATAAGCTGGTACTTTGGGAAGCATATACAAAGGATGGGCTACCCACTTCAAGCAATCATAGAAAATTATGTGCAGAATCTTGCATCAAAGCGACACACAAAGAGCCTTGGTTTGGTATGGAACAAGAATATCAAATTCTAAATCAGGATGGTTACCCCTTCGGCTGGCCACGTAATGGATATCCAAATCCCCAAGGACCATATTACTGTGGAGTTGGTTTTGGCAGAGCTATTGGCCGTGATCTCAATGAATCTCACTACCGTGCTTGTCTTTATGCAGGTATCAATATTTTTGGAACAAATGCTGAAGTGGCGCCAGCGCAGTGGGAATTCCAAGTTGGGCCTTGTACTAGAATGACAATCGGTGATCATTTATGGATGGGTCGTTTCATTTTACATCGAATAGCTGAAGATTTTGGAATACAGGTAACGCTTCACCCAAAGCCCATTAAAGGTGATTGGAATGGTGGTGGTCTTCACACAAATGTTAGCACAAAATCAACTAGATTACCCGCACCCAAAGGAATTGATACAATTAAGCTTATCAAAGAAGCACAAGGAACATTTAACGGCATATGGTATTGAAGGAACAAATACAGCACGACTAACTGGACAACATGAAACATGTCCTAAGTGTCCTCGACCCAAACCCCCTTGACCCAAGTCCCCCTCGACCCAAGTGTGTTCGACCTAAGTGTCCTAGACCCAAGTGTTCCGACCCAAGTGTGTTCAACCCAAGTGTCCTAAAATCGATTAAAACAGCCGTCAATCTTCCACATACAATTTTTAGGATCATTGACCACATCATTATTAGAAGCAGGTTCATCAGACTGGTCACGCAACCTACTAGCGTGGTCAGGGTGGTGATCGCAATCAAAAACAGGGCGGTGTGTAAACGAGGCAGGGATTATCATAGCATAAATACATACGTTTCTGGTATTATCGGCTATTGCCAATAAATGCGCGGCCTTGATCACCTTGTTAATAAATAAAATGAAATTAATTAGCATGTTGGCTTAAAAAAAGAAATGTAACAATTGGGTATAGGTCAAGCATTGGTTTCTGAGGCATTTAAACAATAATAAATAGTTAATAATAGTAAAATGCAATTTTTCGAAATATTTTCGAATTTTAAGGCTCCCATTTCTGTGGTTTTTTGGCCATAACTCTAGAACAAAAAAAAACTGCGCCGATCCCACAAAAAAGTCCCAAGCCACCACCCAGACTGACCTTCATGCAAAAAAATCAGCCAATTTCATTGAAAAACCGCGGTGTATGGGCCTTGGACACACACACACACAAACACACAAACACACATATACACACACATATATATATATATATATATATATATATATATATATATATATATATATATATATATATATATATATATATATATATATATATATATATATATATATATATATATATATATATATATATATATATATATATACAAACAATCTCATACAATGCACTTTACATGAAGCTTCTCACCTGTTACAGTTTTCAAATGATTGCCCCAAACATCATTAGATGAATTGTAAAAGCTAACATGACTACAGGCACTTATATATGGCCTTAGAAGACCAAACGCTTGTACTTACACTATATTTCCATCAACATTGAAAATTAAAAATTTTTCAGGCAGACAATTCAAAATTCAAAACTCAATATTTGCAATAAAATATTTGCCTCCTAACTTATCCTATAATTTTGTGGGTCAAAGGAAGCAACTACAGAGACAGTCACCGCGGAGCGGCCCTGAAGGGCCGCTCCGCGGTCTATAGAGGTTACTAAACTTTTGTCCTCATATATATATATATATATATATTTTTCTGGAATTGCTGTACAATGGGGCGAATTTTTTTAACGGATTTGGACAAACTTTTTTTATCCTGAAAGGTAATAATGTTTTAGGAAGATATCGCCGGTAGGAAGCGGTCCCCGAGCATTAGAAAAACATTACTTTTTTGGCTAATAAGGGACGAAAACTGCAATATAGAGTTTTTGCGCTGTAGCACCTGTAATCTTGAGAATTGCACAGACAACATGAGTTTTTTTGTTCACAAGTCGTATATAACGATTCCAAATCTGTGCTTACTTTTGAAAATGTGTCTGAGAAACGAACAGAATTTCCCTCTTGAGTGACAAACTTTCGCGCATGACAATAACATCAATAATTAAGAGCAGCTGAACGGCTGATAATTGAACAGAACACTTGAGTTTTTTTGTTTACAAGTCGTATATAACGATTCCAAATCTGTGCTTACTTTTGAAAATGGTTGAGAAACCACAGAGTTTCCCTCTTGAGTGACAAACTTTCATGCATGACAATAGCATCACAATTTAAGAGCAATTGAACCGCTGATAATTGAACAGAACACTTGAGTTTTTTTTTTCACAAGTCGTATATAACGATTCCAAATCTGTGCCTACTTTTGAAAATGGTTGAGAAACCACAGACTTGCCCTCTTGAGTGACTAACTTTCATGCATGTCAATGGCATCAATAATCAGTAACAGCTGAACGGCTAAGAATTGAACAGAGGACTTCAGTTTTTTTGTTCACAAGTCATATATAACGACTCCAAATCTGTGCTTACTTTCGAAAATGGTTGAGAAACCACAGAACTAAGTGCTCCGCGGTCACCTATTGCGCTTTGCGCCATATACTTGTTGGACTTAAAAATGCAATGAATCTTATTGATTCAGAGCAATCGATAGTTATTGTTATCGCCGAACGTTTGTCAAGTAATTCATTGAAAACTTGGGCGGCATTTAAAGTTATCAAATCTTCAGGCCTTTCCGCTAACCATGGATTCAATATTTCATTTTATATAGCAATACGTACTCGTTCCAATAACAAC